>OX155907.1:3618342-3722696 GCA_944588485.1 Phosphuga atrata
AAGACTAGACAGACAAGACTAGACAGACAAGACTAGACAGACAAGACTAGACAGACAAGACTAGACAGACAAGACTAGACAGACAAGACTAGACAGACAAGACTAGACAGACAAGACTAGACAGACAAGACTAGACAGACAAGACTAGACAGACAAGACTAGACAGACAAGACTAGACAGACAAGACTGGACAGACAAGACTAAACAGACAAGACTAGACAGACAAGACTAGACAGACAAGACTAGACAGGCAAGACTAGACAGACAAGACTAGACAGACAAGTGTATGTAGGCAAAGCTAGACAAGCAATATTAGTCAGACCAGAATGGACACACAAGTCTAAATAGACTAGAGTGACAAACTGCAAGGGCAAGTTCCGATATAATATTCAAAACTAGGAGAATCTCTAGTTGGTTATGTTGTTTACAATTCGTTTGTGTTCTCAAAGCTGAGTGACCGCTTATGAAATAGATTTTGAATAGTTTTTATTAAATTAGGAATGTTAAATGATATTGTGGAAACCAAGTTGCTTTTGTGTGTGTCTATCTTAATTTACTACCTTTGAGACTCTCAAGACACATTACTAAAGTAGGTCATATAAATAGTACCCACACTGTATATCTTGAAATCGCGTGGATTTGTGTTCATATTTTGTGCTCTTAAATTAACAACTAACAAACTTTAAGAAATATATAGCAAATTATATTAGACTCAAAAATTACTTTCAAATCAAAACTTTAATTAACTCATATTATAGTTTTGATATGAAAGTATTTTTTGAAAGTAATTTAAGAAATTGTGTTTTATTTAGTAATTAATATAATATGTTGTTGGGCAAATAGATATTTGCATCTTTTACATTTTTATTATGAACATTTAAAAATGTATTAATCAAAATAAAAGCCATTGTAATGTGACATTTCTCTCGACGCGAAACCAATTTGCTTATTCCTACTACACAGACTTCTAGAACCCTGGAATTAACGAATTCATAGAAATTGCTTTGAACCGAAGCTTGGATTGCAAGTCTTCACTTGCGGAATTGCTTAAGTATTTTAAAAATATGATAAATGTCGCATACATAGCAGAGAATAAGGTAAGGTTTCATAACTCATTTTAATTTCTCATGTACGCTGGCGTCCTCATGCAGAACAATCGCTTCTCTTTAATTTCCTGACAATCTTTTTTTTCTGTTATTGTTTCACAATGATTCCGGAATTTCGACGCTTCAGTACAACCAGTCAACACACTTTTCATCTAATGAAACTACAATTTAAATCATTGTTTTGGTGGTTCTTCTACTTTATTAAATGTTTCAGATTTACTGTAAATCTACAGCTAATTAGTAAAACCATCCTGACTAATTAGTAAAATCAGATAAGGGGCCGTCCATTAATAACGTAATGTTTTTTAGCAACTTTTTAAGCCACCCCTCCCACTTGGTGATACGTGGTGAGGTTTTACATTAACCCCCCTCCCTACCCAAAATCACGTGTAGTGATAAGTCGCGCGCTGCTTTTCGGTTTAAAAATCGCGCGTTCAACGAAAAAATAAATATACGTGATATCTCACTACACCTCCCCTCCCTCCATGTGATATTTCGTGATTCATCACAAACGATGGATCACAAATAATAGACGATCCCTAAATTTATGGTCATCAAATTAATGCTACTTTTAAATCAATCAATAATTGATAATCATAGCATTATTAAAAAGCATTGTAAAAAATGGCATCCAGTTGATGACCAAGAACTACAAGATTATTTATAATTTATATGATTTTACTAATTAGCCAGGATTTTTGAATAGCTTCTCTCTGTTACGTTCGAATGTAGTTAATCCACGTTAAAAGGCGTTTGAGACACATTAATCAGTTGTTAAAAATTATTAAGGTGTCGTCCATCTCGACCGCTGCATTCTTATAGACGATGTCTAATGCCCGCCATACACGCTACGGTCTACCGGTGATGTTACCTATGCAGGTTGGCCTGCGCAGGTCAGCCGTACGTCGGTAGCGTGTATGGGGACGTTCCGGTATACAGGAGCGGTCTACAGTTCTTTTTGCGATGGCATCGATTGAGGACGATGCCTATACTATGTGATTGTACTAAAATCTTATTGTGACTGAAATCTTACGCTGCACATCTGAGACCTCTCCAGTTTGGCAAGCACTGGTTTATACAGAAATTATTTGATGAAATTTTGATTGCAACAAAAGGAAGAAAAACTAATATTGGAAACTTTGAAATTCTGAAATGAAAAATTTTAAAATTCGTGCACGTGTTTTAGGCAGAACTTAATTTTCAAATACAATATTTTTATTTATAAAAACAAAGAAATATTTTTAAATACATTTTTGTTTATTGTTTTACATTGAAAAATCTGGGAAGTGCATAATCAATATAAGAATATTTAACATCATATCTGAGCCCAACAACTTATATACCAATACATTAACAACCACTACATTCCCAAACACACAAGAAAACAACTGACGTGACCTGTACAGGTACACCGTCGGAAGAATTGATTTTCGATCTTGCTCCGGTCGCCTGCGCAGGTTCAAAACACTGCACAGGTCTATTCCCACACAGGTAGACCTCTCCGGTGGACCGTTGTGTGTATGGCTGGCATAAAATTGGTCATTACATCACGGAGCATCTGATGAGGGATTCGCTTTCCTGGCTGATTCTCGCCTCCAGTTCTTCAAGAGTACGAGGCGCTTTTTTGGAAAAGTTTTCTCTTTAGGTAATCCTACAACAAAAAAATCGGATGCGGTGAGATCGAGTGAACGGGCCAAGGAATAGCTCCTTTCCGGGTTATCCATAGGGTGATCGATCGAGCAGAACCCGTTGTCCTGAGATAACCACCAGGTCCAATTGCAAATCAGGGCCATCTAGGGACCCACTCAAACGCACACAAACAAATTCATCAAAATCGGTCCAGCCGTTTAGGAGTTTATTAATAAACAGTTCATCCCCAATTTTATACACTTAAGTGATGCAATTTGGTAAATGCCGACATGCGTGTCTATTTACTTTCATTGATAAGTATTAGTGCCAAATTTCCAGTTAATAGGTGAAGATTTGTTTTTGTCTCCCATATAAATTTTGTTTGCTCCCTTTGCCCCCTAAGGGGTTGAAATTTGAGCAAACGGGGGTAACAAAGTTTATATGTATAGATATAGGTAGATAGATAATAGATTTTATCTACGACCACTATTGTAAATGCCCATCATTTTACAGTTCGTGGACTATGTCATCATAACACATACGTATGTTATGATTAATAAAACACAGGTGCGTTTGGTTTACGATTCGTTGATTGGTTGAGAGCTGCTTCTACGTGCTCATGCGTTCAGCGCCCCTCGTGCCACAATCAAACTAACGGAAACTGACTTAAAACCTCCAGTGACGCCTAAAAAACGCCACCGTAGCTACAGATTTGTACAAAATGGATGGTTAGATTAGGTTATATAAGCAGCGGATAAATCAACACCACATATCGCGCGGCAGCGCGACCTATGGATCCGAAATAGGAAAAAAGTCAATAGTTTAACAATTTTTATATACCCCTTCAAATTTATTTTGTCTACCCCTATCTGTCTTGCATGCGCACAATGCGTACATTGGGTTGCCTATATCTATGAGCACTCTTATTCCTGTCTAACCCAAATAAATACTAAATAATATGTAAATATATAAATACTAAATAATAAGGTATGTAACCATTAAGAATGTATTTCTTTTTATTTCTATCAAGTTAAATAATGTCGAGTAACAGTTATATATGAAAATACATAACTTTTTTATGTTTGTTTATTATAATGTTAAATAATGTGCCTAATAAGAAATAAATTTGTTACATCAAACATATTTTTAAACAGAAACAAATTAGTGTGGTCGTAGATAAATTATGTTACATAACTCGAGTTGTAATGCAATTACGTACTCGACGAAGTACGTAGTAACTGTTCAACTCGTACGTAATATGCTTCTTACAACTCTCGTTACGTAATATATAATTGTTATCTAGTCGGAGTCTAATTAGTTTACTATCAATATCAATAGAAACGATTTGGCAATTCCGATTTCTTTCACTTGATTTTGTATGATCTATTTAGTCCAGTTCTGTGTGATTCAATGCAATTTTCTCTTGTGTACCGACTTATTTACCACACAAGTTCTATATGTGAGGTAATTGTGTAGTTCTCGATAATAGGAGAAGGAAATATGGACATTTATTCCTTGCTGCATTACCACGTGCCATTTCTAATGCAATCCAGTATTATCAAACAAGCAAAATGGTGGTGCTATTAGGTAAAGAAATATTTGTTAGCTCTTTCAATTATTGCAAGCACAAAACGAAAACGAATACTTAATTATAGTTAACAAACGTGTCTATCTGCGTCGAAAAAATCGCGAGTTTCCGCGGCACGTTGAACGCAGACGGCGGTAAACTTGAAAGTTCACTTTTACAGTGCACCCTGCACATTTATGGAGATATTTCCGGCCGGGAGGGCCCTATGGAGGTGCGGATCGGTTTCTCGCCGCTGTCCGTCGAACTCGCAGATTGGCGGCCAAAAAGGCGCTTGCGGATTTTTGCAGGGGTGCAGGGAGCGGCGCAGGAAACCGCGAGTGGTACCGAAATTCCCGTATCGGCGGGCCGCATGGCCCCGTGCCGCAAAACACTGATTGGGCCGCGCGGTGAGGAGGTAATTGTCAAAAAACCGTGCAAAAAAAAGAGAGGTATTTTCAGACGTCGGCAGCTCGACGGGGAAGACTCGGATCGCGAACCCTTAAATGCAAGAGAGGTGCGCGCGTCCTTCCCGAATCGAACGGGCGCTGCTTCGAGTCGCTACGCCCGGAATCGACGAAACTGCGGCGGGCAGACTGACCCCACCTTTCGGCGAGAATTTCGCCGTTTGGGCCGATACGTTCCGATCTGTGGCGGGCGACTCCGTGGTCGCAGCGACGCGACGCCGGCACCAAAATGCGTGCCTCGGTGGGACTCACGTGCCGGTCGACTTGGATTTTCAAAAAAGCGACAACCCGGTGTCCCAAATCGACATTCATGTTTTTGTCCGTGCAGATTAACAGCTATAAGTGAGAGTCGCGACGCGATTCCGCGACGTCCAATTATGGCTGCCGAAAGCCAAAAGACCGTTCTACAATTCACGGAAAAATCAAAAACATTCATCGGGGCGCTGCAAAAATATAGCCGTTTTACTGTCGTCACTTGTTTTCCGCAATACGGCGAGTTTGGGCGGGCGTCGGAACGCTCGCAGACGACGCTGCGCGATGCCGCTTGCAGGAAAAGATGAAAATTCAATTCCCTGCGGGAATCGCGCGAAACCGTTCCGGCACACCTAAAGTTGGCGGTTCCTTAGGGGTTTTCCTAGGCGTTCAAAAAACTTCGTTTTTACGGCGTCACGGACCATCTTCGGCGCAATCGGGTTTAAACTCCCAAACAAACTAAAACTTTCTATGGCCGATCTTACGTCACCGAGCCGGTTCCGATCCGTCAAGTAGTTCCGAAGTTCTATGTACCCCCGCAAAACGCCTCTGGTTTTTCGCACTTTTTGAGCATTTTTCTCTTCAAACTGCCGCAGATTCGCAAAAAGTGGTCGCAGTTTAAAAATTCTTACCGGAGCGGCTGCGGGCAAGTGTTCTGAAGCGAACGAACCCGGCCGGACACCTGGAGCCCCTCGAATAAGTCCTGGGCGTCCGTGAAAGTGATTGCAAAATCGGCAAAAAAAAAAAAAATGTTTGCCTCTCGCACCAGGTGAACGGGGCGGCGGCTAGAGGATCCGGAAAAAAAAATTGAGATCCGAGCAAAGATGCGCCTCAAAAGTAAAAAATCGTGATTTCAGTTTTCGGGCTGGTGCGTCCGAACCTGGGGGAGTCGAGTCGCGAAAATGGCACCTCTCGATGGGGATCTCGATTCTACACCGGTAAAATGTACAATCCCGTTTGGCGCCGGCGCCGCCGCTTCCGTCGGGCCGATTCGTCAAAAAACGGCGATTTTCGGGTGGGTTTTGAACCCCCGGAGGGGCGCAGCAAGCCGGAGGACGAAACTCGGGGATGCGCACCGTTCGGACGGACATTCTCAGTTGAACCGTCGAAGACGCACGGTTAAAATACCCAAGATCTGCCGCCTCCGGCGGCTTAAAAGAGCCAAATTTGAGCTTTTTAAAATGCACGTGGTGCGGTCCCCCAGGTGAAATTCGGAAAACGTCACACGTCAGTCGTCTCAGAATCGATCGAAATTTACGATTCTGTCGCGACCGGGCGATTGCGGGCGAACGCTTCCCCACTCGGACCCCAAAATTTTGCATTAAAAAAATTACCACTTTTACGGAGGACGCGACGAAGATGCCCGGGGAAAATTAAATTCACGCAATGATTCCTGTAGAAAACTTGGAGACGTGTCATAAGACACGACTCTCGTCGCTGCGCGACTTTTATCGGCGACGTTATTCACATTTTTATGCGAATCCGGGTCCCCCGACTAAAAGGCCGCCTCCGGCGGCCCCCGTAATTCTAGAGAGTCGGTGCAACAGATTCTTGTAGCCAAAGAACAGGCCAACGATCCCACGTACGGCGATTTTTGATGCGACTTCCGGATCTCGTCACTTGGGCGTCCAAAGATGGACGAAATTTCTGCAAAAAAATGTTAGTTTTTTGGCTCTTGCGCAAAAATTAAGCAAAAATGTCGAAAAGTGAGGTGACGGTCGTGCGTGTGGCGACGTCCCGGACACGCCGGTGTCGGCGTCAGATCCGTGCGACGAAAACTGTCCGAGTTATTGGTGAATATATAGAAAAATTGTAAAAATCGTTCCAGCCGCCCCTGGAGACGGTAGATTGTCGAAATTATTTTTAGAGTAAAATTTCATCTTTTTCGAATAATTTGTATAAAATGTCAAGAAATTATACATTTTTCGAAAATTTATAATTAAATTTCAAAAAAATGGTGTTTTCTATACCCCTTTAAAGTTCAGGGAAGGCTCGTTACTCTTTTAGTATAATACGTCTCTATACGTTCCTATTATCATACGTTTCTATTATTTACAGCATTCTGTAGTGTTTGGAGGTGCTTTATCCCCCGTTCATTGACGGATATTTCGTGTATCAGCGACGATAATTTTTTTCTGTCCATTCCTATTTTCCCTCCATCAATTTTACCTTGAACAATGAGGCGTTGGAAGTGGTAGTGTTCTCCGCGCAGTATGTGTCGAAATAACCTATTCTCCTTTTCTTGATATTTTCGAAAAGCTCTCTTTCTGCTAGACCGGCTCTTCGGAGAACGTCCTTATTTCTCTACTGATCGACCCAAGGCACTTTCAACATTCGTCGCAGGATCCAAATTTCGAAGGCTTTGTTGATAATTGCTACTTTTAACGTCCATGCCTCAACACCGTAGAGGACAACGGAACAGACATAGTATTTTACTACCATCCTATATCTGAGGTTGAAATTCAAATTCTTGTCCGTAAGAAATTTTGAAAGTCTTAGGAAAGTTGCTCTAACCTATTCGATCCTGCATCTTATCTCTTGATCCGGATCCCACTTTTTGTTAATCATGCATCCCAAGTATTTGAATTGTGTGACCTGTTCGATGTTCTCTTCATTAATATGTATTCGAGTGTGTGGAATATCGTTCCTACTAACAATCATAAACTTGGTTTTGCTGATGTTAATTTTTAAACTTACTCTCTGGCTTTCATTGACCCGAATATGATGTTTTATGAGGCTTCAGAGATCATGTGCACCATCTGCTAATATCACGGTATCATCCGCATATCGGATATTGTTAATGGGGAATCCCCATTTTTTTACTTTAATTCCAAAGGGACTATCTGAAATTGACTCGGAGAATGCTTTTTCTACGTATAGATTGAATAACATTGGGGAGAGGATACATCCTTGGCGAACGCTTTTTTTAATTTCAAAAACTTCAGTTGTTCCCACGTTTCTTATTCGAACTTCTGCTTTTTGGTACCAATACAGATTACCGATTAACCTTATATCTTTTCCATCCAGTCCCACATCTCTAAGATATGTTATCAGAAGATTGTGCTTAAAGTTGTAAAATCCTTCTCATAATCAATGAAACACATAAAGACATATTTTCTTTGATGTTGGCAGTTTTGAATGAATGTTTGGAGACTGAATATGGCTTCTCTAGTTCCGAATCCGCTCTTAAATCCTAATTGACTGACTCCACTTACTTTCTCACATTTTTGATAAAACCTTTTGTATAGAACTCGAAGGACAAGTTTTAGAAACTGGCTCATTAAACTGGTGAGACGATAATCTTTACACGAGGTTGCGCTGTTCGATTTTGGTAGTTTAAACGTGGAACGGAGCCACCATCTTCAGGGAAATGTCCAGTGTCACAGATGTTATTGAAGAGTCTTACAATCATTTCAAGATTTTGTTCGTTAACAATTAAGTGAAACGTTTAGGGCTAGGGTGAAACGTTTAGTTTTTTTTTTATTAGGCGAGGCGTAAAATGATATTGGCACACATGGTTTGTGGTCTGATGCGATGTCGGCACCTGGCATTGTAGTGACATTGGTGACAGAGTTTCTAAGCCTACGACTAATTATGATGTAATCTTATTGGTTACGAAGAATGTGATCATCATTGTCCTGTGGAGATTTCCAGGTGTTAGTCGTCTTGGCGGGAATTAGAACCACGTGTTTGCAATTATAAGATTGTTTTCCTGACAGTACTGAATCAAACTTTAACCTTTGTCATTTATTTCACCAAAGCCCCAATCACCAGCCACTGAACGCATCCTGCCCTTGCCAACTTTGGCATTAAAGTCTCCAAGAATTATATTTATTTCATTCGTTCTTGTGAGTTTTAAGACCTGATCTAGTTGCTTATAGAAGTCTTCAACTTCTTCCTCTGGTTTGTCTGCTGTTGTGGAATTGACCTGGACAATATTGATGTTAATAGGCCTACCTAGTAGTTGAATTACTCTTTCGGAGGGGCCAACAAAATTTTTCACTGACTTTTGTAAGTTCTCATCTATTAAGATACCAACACTATGTTGGTGATTTTGATGAGAATTATTGACGGAGTAGTAAAACACTGTGCCCCTTGATTGGGCATTCCACTTCCAGGCTAACGGACTTCACACACTCCAAGAATATTTACCTTCATTCTGTTCATTTCTTGTATTAAGTTATCGAGCTTTCCAGCTGCAAATAATGTTCCTACATTCCAAGTCGAGATTTTTGTTATCTTATCCAGTTGGAACCGGGAGATTCTTCGCACTCCCTGACCACTTAAGGTCTGCCCGGGACTAGAGGCCATTTGTATTTGAGCTTCCAACATGAATATTCTAAAAGATCTTGAATGCAGTAGTTTCTCGTTACCTTCTCCATCTCCCTGCCGTTGACCATGTTATCGGTTAGTCCGCCTTTAGGAATGATTTCTCATTCCTGGGACAAAAAGGTGCCCTTACTCTTAGTGGCTCATCCACCCGTCAGTCGCTCCGTCTACAGATCCTCGTTAGTAAACTAGCAGGGTGTACCACGTGCAGGTGAGGTTGTCATTTGGGTCAGCACCCCTATACACCCCAAGAAACTTGTATTGGTTCCTATTTATATTGCAGAGACTGCCCTTTATTAGTTGATAAATGAAATAGAAGCATCACTAGAGACAAACGAAGTAGCGATATCTACCTACTTATACATTGACAACACCTCGCACAACTTTCAAATCGGCTACTTCAAAGAAGGAATATCGACAGCTTTACTTCAAAGTGGATGGGAACTCGAACAGCTGAGACACAAATGGGAAAAGACACCATTAGGACTATCTCAACTCAAGTGTGCCCACGGAGTGGTGTGTTATCACCACTGATGTGGAACCTGGTAATTTATGAATTATTGGCTAGGCTGAACGACCTAGACATTAAATGTCAAGGATACGCCGATGATAGTTAGAGAAAGTTAGAGAGAACGCTCTGTTAAATCGTATAGAGAGGCCACAAAGTAACTAATACATGGTGTCAAACAGTGCGATTAAAACTCATCCCGAACAAAATGACATTGATATCCTTTACTAGGAAGAGAAAACTAAATTGTCTACAGCCCATATTGTTAGATGGGAGGGCAGTAGTGTACAAACAGCAGATAAAATATCGAGGTATAGCAAACTCCTATGGAACAGGCATGCTGAGGAAGTGGTAGGTAAAACAGGTTCTAATGGTATCCAGAAATCTTGCATGAGAAACGTGAGGATGTAACCTCACAATCCTGCGATGGATGTACACCATTATAGTGATATTTGCGATCGAGCAACATATTCTCAGCATATCACGTTGAGTAAGGAGTGCAGGAGTCTTTGGACCTCATACCAAGTACTTCGAATCCATGGGAATCTACCAAAGTATCTTCCATGCAGAGGCACGTGCAATCGAAAGATGTGCACAATTTAACCCTGACAGGAACTATCAACAGGAACGAATTGTTATCCTGTCTAAGCAGCCATTACGGCTATTTGCTCATATACCATCAGATCCAAACTGTTATGAGAAAACTGAACAAGCTTGGCATAGAAAATAATAGTAGTGAATGATACAAGTTTGTGAAGAAGGGCTTTTGTGCATGAGTTGTGAGTCGAGGACGAGTGGTTTAATCGCAATGAGTGCACAAAAGCCTTTCACACACGTGTGTCATACATTTTTTGATCTACACCCCATTTTAAAATACTGTTGAATCCACAAAAAAATGTTTCTTACCGATAGTATTGAAAAAGTTGTAATTTTGACAGACAAAATACTTCAAATCATTAACACAATAAGGTTACAACGTTCAGCGCTTCCGTGGAAAAAATTGATAACTATTAAAAACGCACAGTGACGGCAACACTATTTGGCTGTCGATGTAATCTAGCTTAACCTAGATTTAATCTAGATTGGATTATGGTTAGGTTAAGTTATATTATATTAGAGAGATAAATTGAGACTGACAGGCCGAGACTTCTTGATTCAAAATAAGAAAAATTAATTCATGAATAGGATGGTTGCGACAGTTACTACGTGGTAATTCATACTTACATTGAATTGAAAAAATCATTTTCACTTCAAATTTTTCAATTCAAGTTAATTCAATTTGTATATATGTCAGAAAATTGGGTTTTACTACGTCTATGTTCCTTGTTTAGTGACGCAAGTTCTTGCCATAGTAACAACAAACAGAAATCGTTTAACAATGAAACTCCATTTGATTTACATTGGATTTTTACGCACGACTTGGATACTTTTACACACGATTATAATAATGGCATCCTTCAGATACAATATTGTATTTATTAATCTATTCATTTTGTTGTGTGAGTAGATAAAGTAACGTTATACTGGGTACCAGGGTACACTGGTGAGTGGGAGATGAAGGAGCCAATCACCTAGCAACCAAGGGATGTAGAAATCCCTTTATAGACCCGGAACTCTTTTGTGGTATGAGTGAGATCATCCCTAAAAGTTTAGATGAAGAAATAAGAAAACAAACAAGAAAAGTTTTCAAAACCTGCACAATTTAATTATTCTGCGATTAAAAACCTTTTTGCAAAGTTTGATTTTCAGGCAAATATTTATAAATTAAACTAAAATGGCTATTTGAAATAAATATCGAGAATTACTCAAGTTCGTAGAAAAGGAATAGAATTACAGTGATACCTCGAGATACGAGTGCCCTAACATACGACTTATTTGATATATGAGCTGTCGAGCGAGCGAAGTTTTGTTTTAAAATACGAGCAACATTTGAGATACAAGGAACGGCCAGCTGCCAGGCTGCACACGGCCCACCAGTTTACTGCGCCTGCTCGCCTCTTGCGTCTCGCGCATTATCCCACGTATTCCCCCAGTGTGCTTGTTTACCTCGCTGTCGAAGCATCTTTGCTAAGTTTTTCTAGGGCTTTGCACTTTTTGTGCATTTACATACCTTATAACATTTCTTTTTATAACCATGGGTCCGAAGAAAGTGAGTGGAGAGGTCAGTGCTCAGAAGAAGATGATGTCTATTGAATTAAAGCGTGAAATCATAGAAAAAAATGAGCAAGGTGTGCGATTAGCTGATTTGGCAGTACGGGCGTAGTACTTCAAAGATATGTACTGTGCTTAAACAGAAAGAGTCGATAAAGTATATAACGCCAGCTAAGGGCGTTACAGTAATTTCTAAGCTCCGGAGCTCTCTCCATGAAAATTTGGAAAAATTGCTGATGGTTTTGGTGACGGAGAAGCAGCTGAAAGGCGATACCTTAACACAGGGCATCATATGTGATAAGCCACGAGAGATTTACGGTGCTTTGCTGAATCACACTCCGCGCACTTCCACGGACGAGGCATCGGAAGACTCGTTTAAAGCCAGTCGAGGCTGGTTTGACAACTCTACGAAAGGAACCGGCATTCACTCCGTTGTCAGGCACGGCGAGACAGCTAGTTCGGATGTAAAGCTGAAGATTATCTCAAAACTTTTTCCGAACTGATAGAAGCCAATGGATACATTCCCCAGCAACTCTTCAACTGTGACGAAACAGGGCTTTTCTGGAAGAAGATGCCGAATAGGACTTACATAACGGCAGAGGACCCTCGCACTGTGCACCAATGCGAGTGGCGACTGCAAGATAAAGCCTTTGCTTGTATACCATTCGGAAAACCCCAGAGCCTTTAAGTCAAAAAAAGTTTGCAAGTTATGTAAAGGGCAAATCCGAAGGTCACTAGGCAGTTCTTTGCGCAGTGGGTAAACCTGGTTTTTTGGCCCTTCTATTAAGAAATATCGACAGGAAAACAACCTACCTCGTCCTCTCACTCAACTTCTTCTCGTCTTCTCGTCCTCGACAATGCTCCTGCTCACTCACCGAACCTCGAAGATGACCATCTAACACCACTCCTATCCTGCAGCCCATGGATCATCAGGTGATTTCTAATTTAAAAAAGCGCTGCAAACTAAGCACCTGTTCCGGCGCTGCTTCGAGGTGACAGAGAACACAAACCTCACCTTTTGAGAGTACTGGAAGGACCACTTTAACATCGTGATATGCCTCAGAATTATTGATCAGGGCTAAGTGTTACAACGAGGACCTTGACCTCTGCATGGAAGAAGCTGTGGCCTGAGTCTGTAGCTCAAAGGACCTTTATAGGATTTAAGTGCCAGTGGAGGAGAAGATTGTGTCTCTGGGAAAATCCATGGGCCTGGTGATGGATGAGAGAGACGTGAACGAGCTCGTCGAGTAGCACTCTCTGGAACTGACGAGCGAGGAATTGCAAGAGTTACTGTCGCAGCAGCATTCCGGGGTTCTGCACGAAATTGGTTTTGAGGAAGAGCCAGAGGTGGAGGAGGTTATCTCTACAAGTGAGATAAAAGAGATCTGGGGAATGTGGGAGAGAGTTTCACCCCGAAAAAGTTGGAACTGGTCGTGCATCGGAGCTATTTAATGACACTTGCCTAACTCATTTCCGCAGAATTCTGAAAGGGAGTTAGAAACAAACCTCCTTGAGCAGTTTTTTTTTGAATCCGACGAAAAAGGATAAAGTGACTAAAATGAAGCATACAGCAGCATTTAAGTTGTGTGTAAGTTGCATTTAAGTGACAAAAATGCGAATATGTATGTACACTTTATAACATGTTCGTACATGTGTTGCACTTTATAACATGTATGTACACTTTATAAAAACAGTTTTTATGCTTTACATTCTCTTTTATTATGTTTTTATACAACAGTTGTCATTTATAAATACATTTTTCTTATTCAACAACAAAAATACGGAACAAAAACAATTGGGGGTATCATTTTTAGGGCTGGAACGGATTAATGACACATCGATTAATTTCTATGGGGAAAATTGCTTTGAGATACGAGCAAATTGACATACGAGCAAGGTTACGGAACGAATTAAACTCGTATCTCCAGATATCACTTTATTTGAAATTTGCACAATTTATTTACTTTTTGATAGAAAACGTTTTTGCAAAATTTAATTTTCATAGACAAAAAATTGTAAATTTAAAAATAAAATGGAAAATTGCTATTTTAGAAAAATCGTGAAATTGTCGTATTGTAAACGTATTGCAAGTTTTTATGCAATACTGGGTGTCCCATTTTAATCGGCCAGTAGCGATAATTCTGAAACATTGCTTTGAATCAAAAAGTGTTCCAAATGAAAAGTTAATGGTTCTGAGGGGGACATCTGATGCCGTAGACTTTGCCCCCCCAGCCCCCCAAGGGTGGCGGGAACAGGGGGCAACTTTAAAATCTTAAATGGAAACCCCTATTTTTTATTGCAGATTCTGATAGAGGGTTAAAAAGTATGTAAGTTTTATCCGAAACATTTTTTTTATTGGTCGAGAGATGGCGCTGCAAATGTAAAAATTAGGTTTTTTGTCAATTAAATTGCGAAAATCGGCTCGTAATTAACTGTTATTATTACTTAAGACTTACTCACAACCTTACAAGGTTGTTTTTTTCTCAGCCTGCTCAAATACTACCACCGCCCCCCCCCCCCCCCACAAAGACGTAAAGTACTCAAAAATAGCGATTGAGTACTTATTTTTCAAATTAAATAATGGTAAAATAATTCAAAAAAGAATGTCATTTTTTTATGTGGGGGGCCCGGTCAAACACTGTTTGAAAAAAAATGACATTCTTTTTTGAATTATTTTACTATTATTTAATTTGAAAAATAAGTACTCAATCGCTATTTTTGAGTACTTTACGTCTTTGTAGGGGGGGGAGGGCGGCGGCGGGGGTAGTATTTGAGCAGGCTGAGAAAAAAACAAGCTTGTAAGGTTGTGAGTAAGTCTTAAGTAATAATAACAGTTAATTACGTGACGATTTTCGCAATTTAATTGACAAAAAACCTAATTTTTACATTTGCAGCGCCATCTCTCTACCAATAAAAAAAATGTTTCGGATAAAACTTACATACTTTTTAACCCTCTATCAGAATCTGCAATAAAAAATAGGGGTTTCCATTTAAGATTTTAAAGTTGCCCCCTGTTCCCGCCCCCCTTGGGGGGCTGGGGGGGCAAAGTCTACGGCATCAGATGTCCCCCTCAGAACCATTAACTTTTCATTTGGAACACTTTTTGATTCAATGCAATGTTTCAGAATTATCGCTACTGGCCGATTAAAATGGGACACCCAGTATAATCCAAAATAAAATTCCTGATATTCTTATTAATTCTTTTACATTGTTGTTACATGGTTTTTATATTTGTTAATACTGTTGTTACATTGTTAATATTGTTGTTACATTGTTAATATTGTTGTTCAATTGTTAATATTGTTGTTACATTGTTAATATTGTTTATGCTTTCTTAATATTGTCGTTATATCGTTAATATTGTTTTCCTTGCAGAAGTATTTGGAACCCCTAAAAAGCGTAGAGAATGCAGGTCTTCTGGACGCGGCGCAAGTCGACGAAATCTTTTATCAGGTAAAGTATTCTCAATTCTTTCTTCACTTTTTTTGTTTTTTTTATACAATAATTCACACTAAATCCAACCAGCATTTGTAACTTATTATAGCGTGAACGACTGAATAATTTTAATGTAATAATTTTCAGTCTTAGCTTATCTTTATTAATAATATCTTATCTATTTTATTAAATTGGACATCAAGTTTTAAAATAATATCAAACAAAAAATATAGAATAAAATTAAAATTGCGTTGAAACTAAATGTTTGTTTAAAATTTGCAAATTGCAAAACAGCAAATTGAATTATCTAGGTTGAATTTGAGAATGGTTGAGTTAGTTCTATTATTATTAAAAAAAACAAAGGATTATGTTTCTGTTATATAAATTGAAAATTTTTCTCGTTAAGGGCAAATCAATAAATAAACGTACTAATCGCTATCAGAGATGATAAATTTAATAAGCGATCCGATGAATTGGATCTCACTCTCTTCAACACAGTGTACGTTTGTAATTGTTGTTACGCAGCGCGGCTATATCTGTAATTGGTTTAAAATCCGCGTTTTCAGTTTGAAATATAAATTTACAGGTAATTATTGAGGTTAAATTAGAATTACTTCCACTAAGCCACCAACAATTATAAATTGTAATCATATAAATGCGAATCTATTAAAGGTAATGCCAATATCTTAAATCATTTTATGTATTTGCTGGACGTTGCTTGGAACAAAGTAATTGAAAGTTAAGGCATTTTAAAACGCCGTGTCGGATTAAAACGAAACTAGTTTGTTTTATAAGAAAGTGGGAAACATGGGAGAATGGGAAATATGGGAAAATGGGAAATGTGGGACAATGGGAAACATATAAAATAATGGGAAATATTTCAAAATGTAAAAGTTTCCCTCTTAAAATCAAAACAAATTAACGAGTTATTTTAAAAGGGAACATTTTATTGGCTTAATAATTAATTAATTGTCAATTTTAATTAAAATTCAAAGCAAAATTCAAACATGACCAAACTGTAATGGAAATTTCGTAACATATAACTGACATCACCGAATAACTGATTGTTTCCGCTACATTTCGAAACAAAACAATTCGTTTTTTTAATTAGCTTAATAAGGAAGAACCAATAGAAATCCCAACAATGAATAGGTATAGTATTCTGTATACAGTTTCAGTTTTTTACTTTTCATCCAGCTGAGAACTTTTTATTTTCAATTATTATTAATATTTTGCATTATCAAAAAGGCTTTTTAAAATAGATAAATATGAAGCATTCGGAAAAATTCGAAAGAAATAGTTTTTTAGTTTCAATGGAACAATAGCTGACAATATAGCCAATTCTGTAATAAAGACTTTAAAAGTTAATTGAAAATACGCCGTACACATTTTGCTATTTTCGCTAATATTAAAAATGAATAAATAATATAATTAAGTTACTGGTGGACTTTTTAACAACTAATATCTCTAATACAAAGTCACACAGAAAAACGGGAATTTTTTTAATACGTAGTGGCAGTTATGAACAGGTGGCAGCACTACGGGACAGTAACCTTTAGCAAGTATGCACTTTGCCATTTTAGTAAACATGCATGGAAGTGGATAGGGCAACAGCGTGCGTTAGCTATAAACATGTTTTATAAAAACAGTGATAGTTTAGAAGCTTCCCATTTGAGGCGGATGAGACAGAGGAAGTTCCAACGTAATAACACAAAGAAATGCGAAGATCACAGGCTTATCAGTCTTATGAGACACTCCTTAAAACTATTTCTCAAAATTATACATCAGAGAATATTTAGAAAGTGTGAACAAAATCTCAGTGACTCACAATTCGGATTTAGACAAGTCCTGCGCACTCGATACTAGTGGCAACACAAGTACTGATACAAAACTGCCACGATCAGCGGAAGGATGTGTGCCTATGTTTCATAAACTTCGAGAAGGCATTTGACAGAGACAACACTATAAAATACTAACAATACCTAGACAAATGGATATAGACGGCAGAGATATCCGCTGTATCGGAATCTCTATCTGGATTAATCTGCTCACATAAAGATCGATGGAGAACAAAGTAATAATGTTGGAATCTGTAAAGGATTCCGACAAGGATGCGTTCTTTTGCCACTGCTGTTCAATTTGTACTCCGAGAATATCTTCCAGGAAGCACTTGATAATATTGAAAAGTGTATTAAAGTCAATGGAACATGGATTCGCTACGCGCATGACACGGTCTTGATGGCTGACAACATCTTGTCAACGCAGTAGGAGAGCACAGTAAGAGAATGGGCCTAAAACTAAACGCCAATAAAACAAAATACATGAAAACAGAATTCTTCACCAACATCAAAGAAGCAAACAGATGTTACTAGAGCAGGGAAACATCAAGAGGACAGAGAAATTTAAGTATCTCGGCGAATGGATTGAATCAGAAAGAGCATCATTATCCATGACAGTCAACAAGTTAGAACTAGCCTATCGACTGACAAGATACAATACCTACAAAAAGGAATGCTTAAGCACTACACATCAGCCTTACGAACAGAAGCCCTGTATGCCATGGAGTGTCCTTCCTTGAACCGAAGCGGTTTGATAGAGAAATTGGAAGTCAGAGAGAGGAGAATCCTCAGGAAGATGCTAGACCCGGTAAAGGAAGATGGGGAATTCCGAAGGCGACATAACTCTGAGCTGTACGAACATATTGAGAGGCTCTCTGACTGTGCAAGGAAAAGTAGGGTAGCTTTTATAGCCACCTTGTAATATTGCATCCAAACCGACTAACCAACCGTCTGTTAACCTTATGGCAAAACAAGAAGGTTCGTACCAATTGGTTGACAGAAACCGAGAAGAATATTAAAGAACTGGAAATAACAGATCTCCAAAACAGACAGTCTGTGAGACGCATCCTGAAGGAAGTCCGTGGATTTCAGGGAAAACCCCGAAGGAAAGGTAACCCCTGGAAAGAAGAAAGGAGTAACACCGGCAGAAGATGCGACAATACTGGGCAAAGATCAAAGCCTAACAGTTGAACAAGCGTGGTCCAAAGTAGGCCTATTCGAAACAAGACGAAGAAGAAGAAAATACATGATTGTTACTCGTCAACCAGACATTGTAAGAAGTGTAGGACTAACATCGGACGGATCATCAATTGAGCGGGTGAACAAATTTAAATACTTTGGAGTATGGCTCACTGAAGAATGGACATCTGACCTGGAAATAAGATGTCGTATAGAGAGCGCCCGCAACATAATCATGAAATTCAAATCTTCACAAATATGGTCTTTGACCTAAACCTAAAAATGAGATCCATAAAATGTTACATTTGGTCGGTGTTACAATATGGAGAGATTGACATTGAAGGTGACCACAATGAATAAAATAGAGGCCTTCGAAATGTGGGTATACAGAGTGCTGAAAATTCCATGGACCGAGTAACCTACGAAAATGTTCTACGAAGGATAAACAAAGAACGTGAACTATTGCTAATGATCAAAAAGAGAAAAACCGCATACCTAGGGCACATAATGCGAAATACGAAGTGGCAGCTCTTACAACTGATCATCGAGGGGAACATGGAAGAAGAGGGAAGGAGGAGAATGGGAAGGAAGAAGATGTCGTGGCTGCCTAACATAAGACAGTGGACCGGCTTACGGACAGTGGAAAGCCTAATACAAACGGCCAGAGACGGAATACAAATGAGTCATGTGGTCGCAAACATTCATTAGTGAATATGCATCAGAAGAAGAAGAAGATCGGGAAGTGGATTGCGAAAAACTTTCCAACTTGCGATTTGCAGACGATTTGGTTCTCATATCGGACAATGTAGATGACATGATCGAAGACTTGCGACAGGAATCAGCAAGAAGACCTCAAAATGAATACCTCCAAAACTGAAACATGATCAAGATAGCAGACATAGTTAACTATAGGCTACCAGTGGAATCGGTAACAGAGCACATATACTCATGTACATACACTCAGAGTACATATACTTGGTCATAAAATAACTTTGTGCTACGAAAACTAAACCGCGTAACTGGAACTCAGTGTTGCACAAGGTTGGGCAGCATTCGACGCAAACAAACATACGCCACGGGGTAAATTGCCACTGCACCTCAAAGGCAGGGTTTTCGAACAGTGTATCATGCCCGTGTTCACCTATGGCACGAAGACTAAGACACTCACAAAAAAACAGCAGAGTGGGACAAAGAGGTATGCAGAGGGCAATGTTTGGAATAACATTACGAGACCGAAACGTAACGCCTGGATTCGGAGCAAAACTAATATGAGTAACGTGATGGGCACCATAGCAAAGAGGCTTGGGCAGGACATATGGTCCGAATGGACGCGACACGTTAGAATAGGAGAGTTTTAGTCGAGGGAGACAGGACGATAAGACGAGGGAGACCACCAAACAGTTGGGTAGACGACGTTAGACAACACGGAGGACTTGACTGGATGAGACGGTCACACAGACCGCCAGGATTGGGGAAGAAGCCTATATCCAAGAATGAAACACGAGGAGGCCGCAATGATTATGATGACGAATATCTTATTCATGTCTTGCTCTAGTGCTGCTTAAGTCTTAATCCACACAGATTTTTGTCGTGTTCTAATCTTGTTCTTGTTCTGTGCTAGTCTTCTTTTAGTGTTGGTTCTGCTCTTGCGAATTGAAAATATATTTATTGTTTCAGCAAATTTCATATTGAAATGCTTTTCATATTTTACTGATTTTAATATTTAAACAAATTTGCGACGTTATGTCTTATCCCATTTATACTAGTCCAATCTTAGAATTGGAAAAACCGTACTACTTTATGGATAATCATAAAAACACAGCCCGAATATATAAATATATTCAACTTTTCCGGAGCTCTATAACACTTCTTTTTAGGACTACCAAAAACAAATCTCATGTGAATTTTGTCACTTATTTTAGGGGAATTGTGCTTAAGATGACATACTTTTTGTTTGGAAGCCAATATTTGATTATTCAAAGGTGATTAAAAAATAAATCTAAGGGTAGGTACACATTAAAAACGTTTATTTACGATGCACACAAAATTATCTTGCGGCTAAAAAAAAATTACAGAATTGAAATTAAATAACAAAAACATCAATCATGCCTAAGTGGGTAAGTTGACACACGTCTGTCTAAGTTGACATACCTAATTCTCGGTGCACATTTCACATTTGAATACCTAAGTTCTTGCTTGCGCCATCGCTTACATAACTGACAAGATACCCAATGCTCTCCTGGCTTCGATTTGCTATATAATTCGTTGCAATAAAGGCATACATCATCGAAGTCATCCCGAAGGATAGCACGCTTCACTTGCTTTCGAGTTGTAATGCTCTGGCGATTTGCGATATCTAATGCTCTGGCTAGTCAATAGAACAGGATTTTAAAGTATTCTTACACGTCGAGAACTTTAGGGTAAGTTGACATATGATATCAACTGAAGCTAACGGTTGCTACGTCATTTTACTCTACGAGGTAAATAATATTTGCCGACTTTTGTGACTGAAAGCTTTGAGGTTACTTAAATTATTCCTCGCTATTCCTAGCCCATATTAATCGCAGTTCATAGCAAAGTAGTCAATACAACCAAAAAAGTACCTGATACAAATTTATGGGCAGGAACGAAAGTCATTACAAATGAAAGTCATTACAAAAATATTTTTGGGTGACGAAATCAAAACAACGCAAGCGGGCGGTCACTAAAGATTTGAGTGCTGGCACTGTATGTGTGCCAACATGTAAACTCCATCTACGTACTTATGGCACGTTTAGTTTAACAGATGTAATCACTGTGTTATCTTACCTGAGTATGTCATCTTAAGCACAATTCCCCTATAGATTTCAGTCCACCTTTGTGGCACTCAACAAAAACCAGAAAAATAACATTGTTTTTAAGATCATGTTTTTCCGATACCTTAAGTGGGTAGCCAACTGTAGACGCGTTTCGAGATTTATCTCTTACAAGTACAGCTTTGCTTTTATGAACAACAATTTGTAAATCACATACTTGAAACCCATGTGGGTGATTAGAGTTAGATGTTTTTAATTTGACATTTTGTGATAAAGACATGAACCTAGCAGGTTATTGATTGAAATGATAAATTTAGAATTGGTAAAACCATACTACTTTATAGATGATTATATAAACTTAATAAAGTCTAAACACAGCGTGAATATATACATATATTCAACCTTTCCCTAGCTCTATAAAACTAATAAGTCTTTTTAGGACTACCAAAACAAATCTCGTGTGAAATTTGTCAGTTATTTTATAAAAAGACGTATTCGTTTTATAGAGCTCTGGAAAGGTTGAATATATTTATATATTCCTGCGTTCTTCGTTTCCTGTGTTCCGACTTTATTAAGTTTATATGATTATCTATAAAGTAGTATGGTTTTATCAATTCTAAAGGTTATTGATTTAAATGATAAATTTAGAAATGGTAAAACCATACTACTTTATAGATAATCATATAAACATAATAAACTCGGAACACAGCCTAAATATATAAATATATTCAACGTTTCCGGAGCTTTATTACACTAATAAGTCTTTTTAGGACTACCAAAAACAAATCTAATGTGAAATTTGTCAGTTTTTTATAGCTTTCCGTATAGCTTTCTTAGCTTATAGCAAGTAAGTGGTTTACAAATTGTTGTTCATAAAAGCAAAGCTGTACTGATGAGAGATAAATCTTGAAACGCATCTACAGATGGCTATCCACTTGGTATCGGAAAGACATGGTCTTAAAAACAATATTATTTTTCTGGTTTTTGTTGAGTGCCACGAAAATATACTGAAAGCTATAAAATAACTGACAAATTTCACATAAGATTTATTTTTGGTAGTCCTAAAAAGACTCATTAATGTTATAGAGCTCCGGAAAGGTGGAATATATTTATATATTCCGGCTGTGTTCCGACTTTATTAAGGTTTTAGTCCAATCTTGTCTGAGCTTGTCTAATCTTATTTAGTCTTGTCTAGTCGTGTAAAACAATGTGAGACAGTTTAAATTTGCTGCCAATTATCCGTCTGGCAGGTTAGGGTGGAATGGATTGAATTTTGCGAATTTTTAAAAAAGCTTTTTTTCCTTTTCTAGGTAGATTTACTTTTAAATTCCATGTTTTTAAGGGTAATATCGAACAGTACAGATCGAATTTTTAATTTACCAATAAAAATCAGTTGAACTTACATCTGTTTAATTATTGTTTAACTTAGTTTTATTTATTATTATTTATTAAGGTAATATAAGCATAACTGAAATATCAAGGACATAACATAATTTTTCTTTAATTTTCATTACAGCTAATATTGAAAAAAATCATATTGTGCCATTTTTAAGCACAATGCTCGTTAAAAAAACCGGCTAAGTGCGAGTTGTGACTCGCGCACCGAGGGTTCCGTACAAACTTGTAAGTAAGGTATCTTTTTTTTTGGAGGACGTAGCAAGCACATTCAGTTAACTTGACAAGTGGCCCTCCTGAAATCACGACCATCTTAGTACCGCTGCAAGCATAACCTCAAGATGTCGCTGTCGTACGATGAAATTCAACCCTATATTTTATTACTATACATCCCCCATTCACTATGAATGTTTAGGGGTTCTGGAACTTCACTATTTGGTTTTTACTGCTCAATTTTGCCTGTATACCTATATACCCTGTATAAAGGTATACAGGGTATTCTTTTAAAATAACGTGAACATTTTTAAACATATAAAAAGAATAAATATAAGAAAGAAAAACTTTATTTTAGTATTACACTTATTCACTAACTTATATTAAGATCTAACTATTTCTAGATCTAATATAAACTAATATATTTACTACTATTTCTAGATCTATTTCGATACTCGAAACATTCAGTTGTTCAATTGACTGCTTTTGGGCAATTTACCACCAAAAAATATAGGGCGTACGTGATTTAAGTATATGTAGATTATAAAGAAAAATTAGACGAAATACAGGAAAATATACAGGATGTTGCGGGACTTATGGGACTTACTGAGTATGTCGCATGTCGGTTATAAACAAACAAAATTTAGACTTAATATATACCCCGTATATATTATGTATATAGAGCGTACGTGATGAAATGCATAACGAATATAAACAAAGAAAATTCAGAATGAACAGCTTGGTGCCTACACATACTTTTTAACCTTTGGACCTAACCGAACCGAGGACCTAACTGTATGCAACACATTAGTGTATTTTCATAAGTATAATAGTAAATTCGCATTTTTCTTGTAATTAAACTACATATTTACGGTTTTCAGATTTTTCCCTTTACATGTGTTGTAAGACACCGCTTCTTGCCAAATTTCATGATTCTAGGTCAACGGGAAGTGTACCCTATAGGTTTTGATTCCCTTATGAAATCGCAAAATATGCGACATAAACGGTCTTCTTTTGATCGCGTTGACTTACAAGTTTGATTTTTTGACAGCCGAAAGAGACCGCAGACCCGTGTATTTGATACAAATTTCAACTTGTTACCTCTACGCGTTCCTGAGAAAAATGGTCTTGACAGACAGACAGACGGACGGACGGACGAACAGACGGACAGTCGGACAGACAGACCGACAGACAGATAGACAGACAGACAGACGGACAACAAAGTGATTTTATAATGGTTCCGTTTTCGGTACGGAACCCTAAAAATTACAAAAAACAAAATAAAACTTTTTTTAATTATTTCCGTAAATATTGGACCGATTTCAAAAATCCATAACAAGATTTGTCTATTTATAAAAATCATTTAAAAATAATCATTCTGCTAATGGTACTTAGGTAATTTAAAAAAAATAAATTACTAATATTTAAAAGAAAAAATTACTAATATTTAAAAATACTACGAGAAATACTTAAATAAATATATTAAATTTTAATAAAATTGAAAAACGATCTTAAAAATAAAATGAAAATTACAAAAACTACATGTTTCATTATTTTTACGTTCATGTGTATTAGAAACAACTTTTGAATGCAAGAGTTTGCATATATTCACCCAAAATTACAAAAACTATTTAAAAAGGCAGACCAACAATTTGGAAAGGTTCTTGCATTTAAAAACTTTCGATAAACGAAAATAGTAGATATATTGAATCACGTCCAGTTTAAATTAATAAATAATAAGAGAATTAATCATAGGTAGTCAGGACATACGAATCAGAACTATATTTTGATTTTAGCTAAAATAAAAACTAATTATTATTATTAAGTCTCTTCTTATTTATTAACGAAAATAGTTGTTTCATATAAAGGAAATTCAAAATATTTATTAATTATATGAATTTTCAATTCTAATTCTTAATTCAAAAGTTTTAAGAGCAGAACGAAAAGAAAATTATCCAATAATATTAAACCTTCTAGAAAATGTTTTGTTTTATTACAAATTTTAAAACCAATTCATTCATTCTTATTTGTTTCTTAACAATAATTAAACTTTACAATATTGTTTTCATTTCCTTGTTACAGATTCCAACTCTATGCACCTACCATGAAGCCTTTTTAGATGAATTGAAGAAACGATTGGACCATTGGGATTCCAAGCAGAAAGTCGGTGAAGTCCTATTAGACATGGTAAGGCCTTATTAAATACTTGCTCAATTTCTAAATCGAACGTCTGCAATTAAATTGGCCTTTGCTGTTGTTTTAAGCAATGTAAACGATAACGTATCATTTCAATTTCAATTTAGATAAATTGTCTCTAATTTATGTCGCTTTTATTTAATGGCCTGTCGCCTTAAAATTAATATCTTCAGCACAGTAATTTTTTTTTACTTACTCGGTTGTTTTGATGCGATTTTTTGAATTAATATTTATTTTTGTAATATGTTTAAAACACTTAGGGAACTGTTTATTTTCATTCGGAACTCTTCATTCAAGGAACTTACAATGATTATTTTAATAACAATAATTAAATTAATAACAATAATTAAATTAATAACAGTAATTAAATGAATCACAATAATTACATTAATAACAATAACTGAATTAATAACAAGAATTAAATTAATGCGAATAATTACCAACTTATTAATTGACTCTTTGGAACGCATTTTGCAACGTCGAATTTATTTCAACTTTCATGTTCTAATTAAATTTATTCTGAAATAACTAATGATTTTCAAATCACAGGTTTTTTTAATTCAAATGAAACACGATTTAAAATTTGAAAAATTAAATTTAAAATAACAAATCAAGTAGATTAAAAAAATGCGGATCTATAAATCAACAATTTTTGGACCGTTGTAGTCGTGTCTCGGTTTGTCTTTCATTTAAAAAATGTAAAACGAATACAAATTTGAAAAATCTAATTTAAAATTACAAATCAACTAAATTCAAGAAAAAAAAATTATTTGTCTAGTCGTGCCTCGCTCTTTTCTTTCATTTAATTTAAATATTTCAATTTTGTCTAGAATTTTCTTAGATTTGCGAATTACGAGTGAATAATTCGTATGTCTTGTTCATTGCAGGATTTTGTAATTGAGATTTGCATTACATTTGACAACAAGCTAAAACAAGTTGTGTAAATATTTTTGAAACTGATTTACTTTTTTTTATACAAACACGAAGAATCATCAAAACAGAACAGAATCAGAAAACAAAATCATTTAATTTTACACTAATCAGTACCACATTTCCAATGGACCGATGCGGGTTTTTTAACAAAGTTTTCAAATTAAATGAATTCTTGCAAATCTAGTAATAATTACAGGATTCGTATAATTTAAACAAATAGAAAATGTATAAATTCGTAACAGACTTGATGGAATAACACATTATATTAACATTTGATGACACAGCTTTTCATAATGCAACTGAGACCTCGTCTTTTCACCGATAATTTTTCCATCACACCAATAATAATTTATATAAAAAAAGCACGTTTTTATTAAAATGTACTAAAAAGGAGATGTGTTGATTATAAATAACATTATGGAACGCTCTAAACTATATTGACGTTATCTTCATAGACGCTCCACGCTTTTATGTATAGTCATGACGGAAAAATATTTTCTCCTTTTTAGTACATTTTAATAAAAACATGGTTTTCTAAAAGTTTTTTTTTATATACAGGGTGTTTTAAAAAGAATATACGAATATGAGGTTTACAATCTGGACACCCTTAATTTATCACCCTTTATGTCGGAGACCGCATATGTACGTAAATCGTTTATAAAACATTGTTCCAAAACAATGCTTCTTCTTCTTTACGTGCCATGTCCTCCAAAGACGTCGGCGATCATCATAATGATTTTTATTTTATCAGCAGCGGCACGAGGCTAGTAGTATTACAGGATAGTAGAAATGACACCATACCACTCTCTCAGGTTTTTCAGCCAGGACATGCGTCTTCTACCTGGACCTCTTCTACCTTGGATTTTGCCTTGCATGATATTCTGCAAGATACGGTACTTTTCCCCTCACATAACGTGTCTAAAATATTCCAGCTTGAGTTTTTTTATGGTAAACATGACTTCTAGTTGCTTCTGGAGACGCGCAAGCACCTAGGTGTTTCAGAATCTGTCTACCCATGATATTCGCAGCAGGCGGCGGTAGCACCACATCTCAAACCCTTACAGTCGGCCACACATTGCCTTTGTTAAAGTCCATCCTTCCATTCCATAGTACAAAATTGGAAATACATAGCACCGTAATAATCGAATACGCATAGGTATTGACAAGTCCCGGGATGTAAGAACCTTCTTCATATTGCTAAATGCTGCTCTAGCCTGCTCGATGCCGGACGTTATTTCCTTCTTGTTATCCCACTCACTGCTCAACAGCATCTTAGATATCTTGCTCTTGGTTGCCTGTACTCAGGTTTGCTAGAAGTTCTCCATTTTTGCTAATTAACATAGCTTTAGTCTTGCTAATATTTAACTTGAGCACTCTTTCTTCGCTTTTAGCCGCAACCGTATTCAGTAGCGCCTTCCAATCATCAGCACTTCCTGCCAGCAGAACTGTATCGTCCGCATAACGCAAGTTATTTATTACTTCTTTGTTGACAAAAATTCTTTCCCGTGCTTCGTCCAATGTTTCTGCGAAGATTTTCTCAGAGTATATGTTAAAGAGCAGTGGAGAAAAGACACACCCTTGCCTCACAGCTCGCTGAATGGGAACGTACTCAGTGGTCATGTCCTCAACTTTGACAGCAGCGATTTGGTTGTAATACAGATTTTCATAATGCAGACGTCTCTATCTGAATATTAATATTCTGAAGGATGCTGACAAGTTTCCCGTGGTCAACACAGTCCAACGCTTTCTGGTAATAAAACAATGCTTGGTAAGCAGAGTCTATGCCAGCTGATTAAACATTGTATAAAATCGGTTGCAAAATACCACACACACACACACAAGAAAATCAGAAAATAAAATACAGGGTGTTTCAAAAAGAATATACGTATTTCGCCCGCTTATTTTTTAAACTTTAAAACATACGAATATGAAACTTTACACACATATTTATGATCCTCTCAAGTTTAGATTACAGATGTTCAATATGTCCTTCATCAGCGACACGAACAATAACACACCGATACTCAAATTCCTCCCATACTCAAGCAGGCATGTCCTTCTTCACTGCTGTTATGGCAGTACGGATCCGGTTCTTTAACTCTTCCAGGTTCTGTGGGAGTGGTGGTACATAAACGTTGTCTTTAACGAAACTCCACAGGAAGAAGATATGCTAAGTCGTCAGCTCCTTGACGACCAATCCAACGGTTCGGTAGAGTTTCATACAGATATTTACGCACTTGGCTACTCCAGTGAAAGGGTTCCCCGTCTTGTTGAATAATGGAGTTGTCTTCATGAAGCCTCGGAAACAAAACGTTTTGTAAAATAGTAAGATACTGCTGACCGTTAACCGTGTTTCCATCAAATACGAATGCTCCGTAAACAGATGATCGGGATATTGCACAAAACACATTGACTTTGGGCCAATCTCGTACATGTTCAATGACTGCATGTGGCTTATGTAGGCCCCAAATTCAAACATTGTGTTTGTTTACCTGACCACGCTGATGGAGGACATATTGAACATGTGTAATCTAAACTTGAGAGCTTTGTAAATATTTGTAAGTTTCATATTCGTATGTCTTCATCATTAGCCTTTTTATGTCCCACTGCTGCGCACCGGCCTCTTCTCTGCCACATATCAACCTCAGCACTAAGATTGGATATGGGGACCTCCGAGCGACAAATTTCCAGAGAAGGTGATAGACATTGAGACCCCACAGTTGCCTAATCCGGATTGGGGAATTGAGTGTGGTGGCTTGCAGCCATTAGTTTTAATTTTTACTGCTTTAGTTCAGCGTGAGATTTGAACCCGCGCTGTCTGACTCGAAGCCAAATGCTTAACTATCTGAGCCACCACCACCTCCCGTATGTCTCATATCTCATGTCTCACCTATTCGTATGTCTTAAAGTTTAGTAAATATATGCATGCGAAATGCGTATGTTCTTTTTGAAACACCCTGTATTTTATTTTCTGATTTTCTTGTGTGTGTGAAATATTGCAACCGATTTTAAACATTGCTTAATGAGCTGGCCTATATTCTGCTTACCTTGCATTCTTTTGGAACAATGTTTTCGGTATTCCGGATCCTTATAAACGATGTGCGCACATATGCGGTCTGCGACATAAAGGGTGAGAAATTAAGAGTGTCCAGATTTAAAACCTGAAGTATCATAAAACAAAATAAGTTGGGCACCAAATTTTTTGTTCAACATTGTGAAAAGTTCAACATGAGTAAAATCTAAAGTTTAATAACAAGTTAAATGCTTAATCCTAAATGAACAATTAATACTTAAAAAATATATCGATTAGATGACCTCCGTTTGCTTCGATGCATGACGGGGATCAATGCAACAATGAAATGCGTTCATGCACGCTGGCACATTTGTGGCGAAAACTCAACAATAGCTTGTCGAATGTTTCGCTCCAAGTCTCCCAGCGTGTCAGGTCAGTTCTAATGAACTTTAGATTTAACATGACCCCATAAGAAATAATCCAAAGTCGACAAATCTGGAGAGCGAGGAGGTCACAACTGATCCCCATGTTGGGAAATCAGACCACAAGGAAACAACTGTCGTGACAACCGTATAGATGCTAATGTTGGATACATGCATTATCTTGCTGATACCAAAAATTGATTTATTGGTAATCGGAGTTGAGCGATTGCATCCATTAAGAACGTTCATAGGATCTCCACATAACGTTTACTATTGACAACTACTGCGTTTGCCATTTCATCTTCAATAAAATACGATCCCAATACACCAGCTGAGAGTATTCCAATACAGTATACAATACAGTTCCTTATGAGTATATAGTCTCTTCTTTCAATATCCCCTTGAGGGTTTGCGGCAGACCAGTAAAGTAAAATTTGTTTGTTCCTCGCCCCGTGGAATTGAAAATGTGCTTCGTTACTCTTGTTTTTTTTTTTGTAAAAATAAAACTTTATTATTTTGTTGACAAAATTATCCCCTCGGTCCAAAATCCAACGACTGAATTCTAAACGTTAGTTTCGGTCTATTGCAGGAAGTTTTTGGGCTTTTTGCCATTTGTAAGGCCGAAAGATTAAATCTTTCTTTGAGTTGTTCTTACCTTCTCACCTGAAATTCCTAATTGCTGCGATAAACGTCGCACAGGTTGATTGGAATTTTCTTTAATTCTGTTCCTAACTTGCAAAGTATTTACTTCTGTTCTAGCAGTTTTTTTCCCTCTCTGTAAGTTTACTACCCTTAAGAGCACTTGTTCGGCGATATTTTATGATCCATCTTGCAGTTGGCTTGCAATTTATCGGCGCTAGAAAATGAAACTGTTGTTCAAAACACCTCCGTTGACGTTGAATAGTATTGTTAAAAGGCCATTTCCTTGTCTCAGCCCTGATGTTACTGCCAAACTTGTCGATAGCTCCCATTTGTATCTGCAGTTTATCTGGGTTACTTTGACTGGTAGCTTTGCTGGTATTCCAAACTCTTCCATATCCTAAATAATTGGTTCTTGTTTATGCTGTCATATGCTTGTTTGAAGTCTTTAGAGAGTTAGTGCATCTCGATACTAAGCTTCCAGAACTTTTCCAATATATTAATTTCTCCAATATATAGAAGACCTGCTTTATTGTTGACCTGTTATAGACCTGTTCTTGACCTGTCCCCCAGAATACCCTCGGTCGTCATCAGCCTTTATGTCCCCATTCCTGGGGCGCCGGCCACTTCTCCGCCGCATATCCGACCTCAGCACTAAGATTTAAATATGGGGGACCTACAGTTTAACGTCGAATTCGAACGACAAATTTTCAGAGTAGGTGTTAGGCAATTGAGACCCCACGGTTGCCAAAGCCCGATTGGGGAATTGAGTGTGATTGGATGCAGCCATTAGTTTTTGATTTTTGCTGGTTTGGTTCTGTGTGGGATTTGAACTCCAGCTGTCTCACTCAAGAGCCAAGTGCTTAGCTATCTGAGCCACCACCACACCCGTTCGGTATATGGATTTATTCTGGCTGTTAATATACTGGCGAAAACCTCAAATGGTCAAATTTACTAATGCAACACTCTGTATAGGTATTACAGGTATTATAGGTATTCCTGATATTACTCACATTTTTTGAAGAACTTTCTAATTTTCTTCTCTTCTCAAGAGAAGACAGTTCTTCGTTCGAAGAACTGTCTTCCTTTGCTTTTATTGCGGAGGAGTTTGCTACATTATTTTCTTCGTACTTTGCATTCGAGTTATGCGGAGCGTGTGCTTCTTTGAAGGAATCTACACATAGTCTGCTTTGAAGGAGACATTCTTCACCAAACCAGGTATTCTTTTTTCGCCTTTTTTATGTGCGTCAATTTTGTTACTTACTGTTGATGTTAGCACTTCATTTATTCGTTTCCACTTCTTTTTCCTCGGGTCTTCCTCTTCTTGTTCTCGGGGTTCCTCTAGCTTGGCGTGAATATCTTCGTGGAAGAGATTTTTTCTACGAATTTAGCTTTTCGATATTACAGCGCCTATTGACTGTTCTTTTGCCCTTTTTGTGTTCACCAATGTCACCAATGAAGTAGAATATTTGAGCTTTGAGTGGGCCATTTGGTGAGGTTCATGTGTTCATGGTGCTGGATAGTAGCATATTCATCTCCGATGCGAAATCAATGAAGGTTGTCCCATTTCGTTTAATTAAACGTGTACGTTCTGCTTACCAATGGTTATTTCTAAGGCCTCATCTTTGACGATTGTTTGCATTAAAATCTCATAGGATAATATTAACATCCTTTTATAACGAGTGAATGGACTATTTAACGATATATTTGGCGATTGTATATTAAAGCGGGATGGTTCCGTCACTTACCTTCAGGCTGCAACCATCTCTGACGCGCTCCGTGGAACGTTCTGGCGTCGCCTATTTAACGATGGAAATAGGAAGAAATAATATGAGCAGGGAAATACGAGGAAATGAAACCCTAAATCAAAACCGAAACTTAAATCAAATTGTTCCGAACGGTAGAAAAGCCGATGCTGCCTTCCATGCGGTGATCGAACCAGCCGATAAAGGTTGACATCAAATTAACTAACAAACGCGAGCGTGGCCAACATGGCTGAGGTCAGACTCACGAATCTGTCGCGGACTCGCCCTACTCTCAAAACACACTGCCCGATATCTTATATAGCGGCGTGATTTCCGGCTAATTTAGCACGGTCTCGACCCAGGTCGGGGCACCTGTGGCCCTCCTTTGGATAGAGGCCGAAAACCAATTAGACCATCAAAAGTGACCCGAACAACGAGCAAATAAAATAATTAGCAAAATTATGTAATTGCAATAATACTATTATTCTTCACATCGTTTTCTGTGCCCAATTTTGTTACTTGCTGTTGATATTAGCACGTCTTTTATTTGTTTCCACTTTTTGACTACTTTTTCCTCGAGTTTTCCTCTTCTTGTTCGTGGGGTTCCTCTAGCTTGGCGTCCATATCTACGTGGAAAAGGGCCATAGTTTTCTTCGATCTTAGCTTTTTCTTATTCTAGCGCCTAATAGCTGCCCCTTTGCCCTTTTTATGTCCTATATGCGGCTTCTGTATTTAACTTTCACAATGAAGTGGTCGGAATCCCATTTCGCTCCTCTGGGGCTTCTGACCTACAGAATATTTGAGCTTTGTGTACCATCTACAATATCATAACGTGGTCAATCTGATTTCTATTTCGGCCATTTAGTGAGGTCCATGTGTCTTTATGTATATATTTTCGTTTGAGGATGGTGCTGAATACTGTCATATTCACCTCCGATCGCCATTTCGTTTGAGTAATCGTGAACGCAGTGCTTTTCAATGGTTCTTTCTAAAGTCTCATCTTTGACGATTTTTTAATTAACATCTGCTAGGATGATCATTTTTAAAAAGGTATAATTATAACGAGCAAATAAAATATTTAGCAAAATTATGTGATTGCAATTATATTTAAATAACAATATAACAAATGTGTCATTTTGAAATAAAAATTAATTAGTTAATTTGTAAATCCTTTTAGATTTTCTTTAAAATTGTTTAAATTAGTTTAAAGTGAGATGAGTTAGGTTAAATAATAATTACGTTATTGTGTCATAAAATCGATAGCATTTCGCGTTAATGTGTTACGTAGCTATTGATACAGTTCGGTTGAAATTGCTGAAAAACGAAAAACTAAATTATTTATTCTTTCTAATCAAATATTAATTGTTATTATTTATTTTCTAATTAATTTATTTTCTAAGTAGATAATGAACATCTTAAACGTTGTAAAAACATTATATAGGTAGATTAGTTTAGCAAAATACCGTGAAACTTACGGGAAGGACATAAGGGAAACGTATTTGTGAAATATCTAACAAATTTTCCAACTGAATTTGTTATTAACTAATTATAGTTGAAACTTTCATTTATACTTTTTTGGTAAGTAATTTGCATTATAGTTTCGAAATATTTATTGGGTTTATACTAGTTTCCTGAATAAATAAATCCAAAAAACTATGAATAATGGATTTGTAGCAATCCGTCTGTATCTTTAAGACTCCCCACAGTTCTCCTCTTCCTTTATTAATATTATGAATACTACACCCACTCTCATGTCACTCGATAATTTCGTTATTTTTTCCCTTCCTACACGGCCTTCTTTTATCCGTGCCTTAATAATACCTTCAAAATATTGTTTTGAAATATAAACTGTGCATATTTGAAACATAAACAAATTTAAGATGTATTACCTAATTTATTAAATTATTATAATTAATTTTCATTATTTTCAAAATTATTATATTATTAAGACAAAATTTTCTCATTTCTTTTTTAAGCTACGTACACACGGTATAGAATACTAGCGTATAGTCCGGCCATCATGGGCGTACTCACGGGGGGTTTTGGGGGTTCAATATAGTATCTATAGTCAAATTATAGCAGAACTATACTCTAGTTTCTTGTACCATGTGTACGTAGCTTTATAGACCCACATGAGTGAAATATTCACATCATGGAAATTGACATTTAAATTAGCTAACATTAAAACTGTCTTTAAAATCCCAGTCTCCTAGATACATTTGCACAAAAAAGATCTAATTTGTTTATGGCGAACAAAGATATAAGAAGATTTAAGTAGGGAAAGATAGTTTCTTCTAAATTCACCTCCCCCTCTGACCTTGACTTTGGCACTTCCGATTTTCATTTTCGACTTCCGGTTTCAACTTCCGGTTTTTACTTCCGGTTTCGACTGCCGGTTTCGACTTCCGGTTTTGACTTCCGGCCTCCATTTCCGATACTTCCAGATGCGCGGGAAAATTAAAAAAATAGACGCGAGGCGGGAAAATTCAAAATTAGTTCTTGTTCAGGCAAATGAGGTGTGAAGTTGGTTGCATATATCAACGAGACTAGACAGATGAAGCTAAATACATGAGACTAGACAGACGGGGCTAGATCCATGAGACTAAATACATGAGACTAGATACATGAGACTAGATAGACGGGGCTAGATACATGAGACTAGATAGGCGGGGTAAATACATGAGATTAGACAGACGGGGCTAGATTTATGAGACTAGATAAGTTTAATTTAACTAAAATATATTTTCGTATTTGTTTTTCGTTTTATTTTGATTTACTGCCCTGGCTTGGCGATTAGATGCAGCCGGATGTTTGGCAATCATAACAACTCCTGCTATCTTATCAGCGGTGCGCGAGCGGAGAAAATAATAAATTAGGAAGCGTGGTCTAATCAATTTCTTAGGTTTGTTTTTCGTTTTAATTTAATAAACATAATCACGTGAAAAATCCAGCGGGTAAATAAGACCGAGCTGAGAGTTCTAAATCAGTTGTTATTCGTTAGGATCATTCCATTCAATAAACGGATTAAACGACATCCCGCTTGCAATTTTCTCATTGAGGTAAGGTGTGCTCCCTTCGAAATCATAGTCTGTGAAAACACTTTCTTTATCTTCTTCTCTCTTATTAATGCAATTTCTTGGAAATCCTGCAGGGGTATTCTGTTTGGGTATTTGAGAATTACTAATATCAAATGGATGTTCCAATAAATCCAGGTAATTCAAGAACTCTTTAAAGGAGTCAGCTAACATTGAGACGTTTTCTTTTATTCCCACCATTAAGTTAAGTCATGTTCAAGTTCAAGTTAAGTCATGTTAAGTCATCATCTACTTGCATTCACTTTTCATCTACTTGCATCCACTTTTCATCACGCTAAACAGGGTGTGAGATCTATGTAACTCCACGCTAAACAGGGTGTGAGGTCTATGTAACCCCACGCTAAACAGTTATTATTACATCACGTTAAATTACCTGGATTTATTGGAACATCGATTTGATATTAGTAATTCTCAAACACCAAAACAGAATACCCCTGTAGGATTTCCAAGAAATTGCATTAATAAGAGAGAAGAAGATGAAGAAAGTGTTTTCACAGGAGAAAATAATCCCTTATATATTTTAGTTCAGTCTTATCTAGTCTCATAAATCTAGCCCCGTCTGTCTAATCTCATGTATTGGCCCCGTCTATCTAGTCTCATATATCTAGCCCCGTCTATCTAGTCTCATGTATCTAGTCTCATGTATTTAGTCTCATTGATCTAGCCCCGTCTGTCTAGTCTCATGTATTTAGCTTCATCTGTCTAGTCTCGTTGATATATGCAACCAACTTCACACCTCATTTGCCTCAACAGGATCTAATTTTGAATTTTCCCGCCTCGCGTCTATTTTTTGAATTTTCCCGCGCATCTGTAAGTTCCGGAAATTGAGACCGGTAGTCTAAACCGGAAGTCGAAACCGGAAGTCGAAACCGGAAGTAGAACCCTAAAGTCGAAACCGGAAGTCGAAACCGGAAACCGGAAGTCTAAACCGGAAGTGCCAAGGTCAAGGTTAGAGATGGAGGTGGATTTAGAAGGATCTATCTTTCCCTACTGATTTACAACTTGATGAACCCTTTAAATATTCACTGTTATACCGACATCGCCTTACGGATATAACGTAGATTTTAGATTTCAGAAATCAGTCATTGTAATAAACTTTTCACAGCTTAATTAATGTAATGTATTTTCCTTTTACATTTGGCGGTTATAACGAGTTTGGCGGTTTGGCGGTTATAACGAGAGACATTGATAACGAAGAAATGTTATCCATATCTCGACAATCGACTATAATCGATTTAAGCATTACTCCATATATTGTTTATTTGAAGTTTCTTTTACATATTATTGAGATTTAGAAAAAAATATGGTGATAATGGATACCGAGAACAACGGCTATAACGAGGAAAATTTTGTACAGCCTTCGATACTTGTTATAAACGATTTTAACTGACCTTTTATTGGCATATACATTTTGTATAAATACATTACAATACCAGCCATCATAGATTACAAATTATTGGAAAAGGTTCTTCCGTATTACCCTTTTGCTCTTTCCACTTTTTCACCCCCGTTAACAATTCCAATCCAATCCAATCTTTTCATCCATACACTATTTCCATTTTCGCTCTAGCCTTTTCTCTTGTTTCTTCCATTCATTCCTTGTTCATTTTTCCATCCAATGTTTCCATCTATCCTCTCCTGTCCCACATACTCTACGCTTTCTACATTATTCACTCATCCAACCTTTCCTACCACGCTCTTCACTTCCACACCTAAACCTTGCTACTATGACCTGCGCGTCTGACTCGTTACTTATGTTTAAATAGGTTAGTAAACGACAATGCACCTGAATCATTGCGTATTCTCTGAAAAATCTACAATTCGCATCTTTGCTCTGGCGTTTCTGTAACCCAGTTTCCTCATTCACACTCAAGTTTTTCTAGTCCCTCGCCAAATAGTCCCTCCTCTTTCATATAATTTCCTATTACTCAATCCCTACGCATTCCCTTTCTTCCCCTTTTCACCCTCCCGATTCGCCATTCTAAACACCACTTGTATTACTCTTTCACTCAACTTGCATTCATACTTTTTTGCAGCTAAAGCGGCCAACTTGTGGGCATTCACCCTCAGTAGGGAAAGATGATTGCTTCAAAATCCTCCTCACTCCTCAAAGTAAAGTAAAGTTTGCAGGAGATCTACGATCATAGAAACACCTCCAAGCAGCAGTGAAGCCGGTCCGGCAGAACATCATCCAAGCTTGTGTCAGTTTAAGAACAGAGTGGTCAGCTATAGAATAGCTTATTGATAGTTCAAGCTATTGATAGTTCAGGGATTGATGTAGATAGCTTTATTAGTAGATTGAACAGCCGTTGTACGAGAAGGCGAATTCTATCCATCCACTTTCCGTCCACTTTCCTTTCACTTTCCGTCCACTTTCCATCCACTTTCTGTCCACTTTCCATCCACTTTCCGTCCACTTTCCGTCCACTCTACCTACTTTCCGTTCACTTTCCATCCACTTTTCATCCACTCCGTCCACTGTCCTATCCAAGCTGTTTAAAGCTGATTAAAAGCAATTTAAACTAATTAAAAGCTTATTAAAAGCTGATTAAAACAGACTAAAAGCTGTTTAAAGCTGATTAAAAGCTGATGAACAGCTCTTTATAGCTTTTAAAAGCTGTTTAAAGCTGATTTAAAGGTGTTTATAGCTGTTTAAAGGCTGATTAAAAGTGGATGGAAAGTGGACGGAAAGTGGATGGAAAGTGAACGGAAAATGGATGGAGTGGACGGAAAGTGGGTGAATGGAGTAGATGAAAAGTGGACGGAAAGTGGACGGAGTGGACGAAAAGTGGACGGAAAGTGGATGGATAGTCTGCGGCTTCTCGTACAACGGCGGTTCAATTTATTAATAAAGCTATCTACATCAATCCCTGAACCATGAATTCTATAACTGACCACTCTGTTCTTAAACTAACACAAGCTTGGATGATGTTCTGCCGGACCGGCGTCACTGTTGCTTGGATGTGTTTCTGTGATCCTAGATCTCCTGCAAACTTTGGCCTTGTTGGGGATTATTGATTGCATATTTTACAGAAATTATTTGACTGTCTACGTCTCCAACTTTATCTTCTTGGAGGTGTAAGGTGAATATTTAGTATTTAGACTCCTCTTCTTCACACCATTATTATTGATTGTATATTATATTTTCTCATACGTCGCTATCTATGGTTGGAAGTGTGGTGGCGGGGCGAGGAGTGAGGAGGATTTAGAAGGAATCATATTTTCCTACAACCCCCTATAATATAAAGGGTGACAAATAAGGGATAAGTAAAAACAGGACTCTCTTATCTTGTTTTTACTTAATACCAACAAAAAGAAATAATTACTTATGTGCCATAATTTTAACTGTCTAATATCAGAACGAATTCCATTAAATCAGAGAGCGTTTTGACAACGGTTTAACTTTCCAGCGCCACACAATGCAATATTTGAATGGTCTAGCTGGCCAAAATTATTTGAGCTTTGAAATGAAGTCATATGAACACATCAGATTCCATACTTACCCCAGAAAGTTCTATCAGTCTTCATTTTAAATTTGTGGAAATATTGTTCACAGTGGAACGCACTAGTAGTCTTATTAATTCATTCGGTAGTTGTCTCAAATAATGTCTTCTCAGAAGCTTGATGTCAGGGTTATTTGAGCAGAATATTTTATGCGAATTTGGGAATATAGAACAGGATTGTTCTAGGATTTGCCCAAGGACCGGGAGAAGTTCAATGGAGCGATAAATATTAGGAAGTGTGTGGCCTTGTCTGGGTTTTGAGATGGTTATCATTATACCTCTTTTCCAGCAATTAGGGAAAAAGAGAATGTAGAACGACCATTGGCCATCTGCGTGTGTTTCTGGAACATTTGTAGCTTGCAGACAATATATCAACAACATCTACATCTTCTTTAGTGTTGTTTAAAGACGTAATCATCACTGGTTTTTGCGCGTCTACTGTTTCTGCATCAATTTCTTCATCATAGTGCATACTAGAAAATAGCAGAACATTATTTTTTGGGAATGTAAGTGATAAAAGTGCACTCTTTCGAAAAAGCGAAATGCTGGAATGTTCTGGTCGAACAGTTTGTTGAGAAAATTCTGGAGGCAACGTTTTATCTGACAGTTCCAAGTACTGCAAGCTTATGATCACAGAACCGTTTCCCCACAAGAGGTAGGGATGTGAACCCATTCTCCATCGTAATATTACGATCTGATCCAAAAATATGTTTATAAAGTCGTAGAACAATATCGTCAGGACTATTTGAAACTCTGTAGAAGCACCCTACAGAGTTGTGACCCTGGTTGTGTTCTTCTAAAATGCGTGTATAAAACAATTTTGCATCACATGATATTGCATCACCTAATTTTAACACAGATCGATAGAGCGCACTTTCTTTTACCAAACGCATTAATATCTTTACTCCGCTGTTAATTGGTTGGTCATCGGATTTTTTATCGTTCACCTCCGAATTCATTCTCCAATTAAACCCATCTTGAAAAAACACCGGGCAAGTGCGAGTTGTGACTCGCGTACCGAGGGTTCCGTACAAACTTGTAAGTAAGGTATCTTTAGGAGGACCTAACTGTATGCAACCCATATGCTTCTGGTGCATGACAATACCACGCAACATATTAGTGTAATTTCATAAGTTTCTAATAGTAAATTCCCATATTTCTTGTAATTAAACTACATATTTACGGTTTTCAGATTTTTCCCTTTACATGTGCTGTACACCGCTTCTTGCCAAATTTCATGATTCTAGGTCAACGGGAAGTACCCTATAGATTTTGATTCCCTTGTGAAATCGCAAAATATGCGACATAAACGGGCATATCTTTTGATCGCGTTCACTTACAAATTTGATTTTTTCACAGCTGAAAGAGACCGCAGACCCAAGTATTTGATACAAATTTGAACTTGTTACCTCTACGTGTTCCTGAGAAAAATGGTCTTGACAGACAGACAGACGGACGGACGAACGGACAGACAGACAGACAAACAGACAGACGGACAGACAGACAGACGGACAACAAAGTGATCCTATAAGGATTCCGTTTTCGGTACAGAACCCTAAAAATATCACTTTGCTCATTTTTCACATTTGTGACAAAACCGAAAGACTATAAAATTTGCAAGGAATACTTATTTGTAGGTACCAGAATTCCGCATACGGTGCACCAAGTCCCTATTTTCTGTTTGGGGACTGTGCAGAGATATGTGCTAAAATCCTCGAAAACTAAAATAATTTCCCGCGCCGTCCACGGTGGCGGCGGAACGTTGAATTTTCGTCTAAGTGTGCTTTTGGGTAGCCATATACAGTAAAAATTTCATTGGAAAACTTAAAAAAAAACTTTTGCTTAAAATTTGTGATTGAAAAGTTTGACTTCTTTAAAAAATAGCCTTTATTGGTTCCACCCCAAGTGGAACAATACAATTGTACACATTTGTACACAAGACATCGTTCTATGAAATCACTGTGTCAGTTTTTCAAAATATTTTATCTGGCGACGGACGCCCCCTCTCAAAGCCAAACTGGAAAAAAAAGTAATAAATCCAAATATCTATAGCTTAACAGATGTTTAGTTTAACAGATAACTATATCAGATTTTTACAAAATGCTTTCAGTTCTACATAGACTAGAACTTTTATCCAGTATTTGTTTGGTTGGGAAGGAATATAATGACGAAAGCACTTCCCGGGAAATCCCGCAAGCATCTCGTCCACGGTTCGATTCTCTGAATGATGGTAGCTGCTCTTATAATTAACAACGAATTGGTCAAAAATAGCTCATATAGACGCCAATTTATCTCTTGTCATTCGAATTGATCGAGACCATTTGCTGTCAAATCATAGAAAACGAAGTAAGGATCTAAATCTTTGCAGACTCATGGTGAGGCGAAATATTTCTACAACAGACCCATCGGTAGCCCACAAATCTTCTCTATTTAAACGATTTACATGATATATGCCAGCCATATAAAGAAGTCCAACCAGAGCGCGAATTTCAATTCGATTGGTTTGCTTATGAGCGACAATGCAGATCGAATGGCATACGACGATCATTCGGATCTAGACGGATCAGATGAGGTGAACCGGACAATGAAGAGCAACAAGTTGCATCTCTTCTGCGAGCAAAATTGTTGGCAACAAATTCAATGTACTCATTGGTACATTCCACAAAAATATTAATCATCTCGTCAATGAAGAAATGCTCCCATATCTGGAGAGGCCCGGCCAAGTTTTTTGTTGCTAATGTGGAACCAGGTAAACGCTTGATAATATTCTCTTGCTGTGTTCGAGCAGTTTATTGTTGTGACACAAATTTCCGCCAACGCGTAACTTCTTCCCCGATGAATGATAATGTGGTACTATCTTCTTTTTGCTCGTGGTCAGAATCTCTATTTCCAAGTTGTTGCTCTTCATTGTCCGGTTCATCCTCATCTGATCCGTCTAGATCGGAATGATCGTCATTCGCCATTCGATCTTGTCGCTCATAACTCCTTCCAACATTTGTTGTAAGCGTTGCTGTTCTTTTTCGTCGGACACCATGGCTAAAGAAAGCAATAATGCTCATTGTATAATTCAATATATAATACAATATAAAATCACGCAAAACTAGCATCACGTTTAAAGATGCCAAACAAAAAGAATGGTCACGTCGGTCTTTGACACCGTTGGAGAATTTAGTTATGTATAGCACCATTTTCAACAGTCTTACAAGTGCTGACCATCCTTCGCATGACATTGGGAAGGTATATAGAAGGGAAAGTTGCTCCGTCATTGTTTTTCAAAATGGTACGTAATAAAATGTATGCCCACCGGGCTCACACACCGGGCGCACCTACTGGAAGCTTGAGCATTCTAAATTTGTACAGAGGAAAGAACTACTAAAACAAAAGTGAATGCTCTTCAAGTTAGGAACAGAATTGAAGAAAATTCCAACCAATCCGTGCAACGTTTATCGTAGCAAGTAGAAATTGCACGTGAGTCGGTAAAAACAATTTTAAAGAAAGATTTACTCGTTCGACCTTACAAAGGGTAAAAAGACCAAAATCTTCTTCCAATAGCACGAAACTCACGATACGAATTCAGTCGATTAATTTTGGGCAGAGGTTATAATTTGAGTGACGAAGCACATTTTCGATTGCGTGGGGAGAGGAACAAATAAAATTTACGTTACTGGTCTGCCGAAAAAGTTATTTTCGAAGAAGAGCTGCATTCTCAAAAGATAAATGTATGGTGTGGAGTATGTATGGTGTGGAGTGTATGGTCAGCTGGAGATTGAAGATGAAATTGGAAACGCAGTAGTTTATAATTATAAAAATAATATAAAAAAAACCTTCAATATTATTGAAGGTTATGTGGAGATGCTACAAACTTTCTTAATGGAATACATCGCTCAACTCCTATTACCAATAAACGATATTTGGTATCAACTAGATGGTGTAAGGCCTCATGTATCCTCATGTGTACAAGAGTCCACCCTCATCCTCATATGTACAGGGAGTGTACAAGAGTTCTTTTCTGGTCGTCTGATTTCCTGGGTGGGAGTTAGTTGTGGCTTCTGCCATCTCCGACTTAATGCCGGCCATACACACAACGGTCCACCAGAGAGTCTACCTTTGCAGGTATGCCTGGGCAGGTTGTCCGGATCCTGACCTGTGCAGTTTTTTGAAACTGCGCAGGCGACCGGCGCAACATCAAAAATCAATTCCTTCGACGGTGTACCTGTGCGTGTGTGTATGTACTCCGGTCGCCTGCGCAGGTGCGTATATATTATTTCTTATAACTGTATCTTTTATTTATCATAGGAGTAATCTTTGCAAGTAATTTTAGCTATGTTTTCTAGTACATTGTGAGATAGTTTTTATAATCTTCAGATTCGAATTTTAATTCGTTCAATAGGTTGACATGAATATTAATTTTCCTTTTCAATAACCAATGCTTATGGGGACGTTCCTGTATAATACCGGAACGCTACCAACGTAAGGACCTGCGCCGGCAAGAAATCGTAGGGTGTATGGCTTACTTAAAACGAAACGTTCAACAAGCTATTGGTGAGATTTCGCTAAAAATATGCCAGCGTGCAAGCGTTCATTGTTGCATCGATCTGTCATGCATCGAAACAAACGGAGGTCATCTAGTCAATGCTCGATTTAAATATTAATTGTTAATATGGGATTAAGCATGTAACTTGCTACTAAACTTTAGATTTTACTCTACAATGGCAACTAAAAAATTGGTGTCCAACTTATTTCTTTTTTGATAATTGCAGTTTAAAATCAGGACACTTTTAATTTGATACCCTATATATAATAATTGTATTATTCGTATTTTATATTAAATAGTGATTATGGTTATTAGGTTAGAGTATCAGTTATAGCGAGGAAATTTCACACACACGTTTTAATTGGCCTTAATTTTTCGTTAATATATAAAATATATTATACAATATACAAAAAGAAACCGGCCAAGTGCGAGTTGTGACTCGCGCACCGAGGGTTCCGTACAAACTTGTAAGTAAGGTATCTTTAGGAGGACCTAACTGTATGCAACCCATATGCTTCTGGTGCCTGACAATACCACGCAACACATTAGTGTATTTTCATAAGTTTCTAATAGTATATTTGCATTTTTCTTGTAATTAAACTACATATTTACGGTTTTCAGATTTTTCCCTTTACATGTGCTGTAAGACACCGCTTCTTGCCAAATTTCATGATTCTAGGTCAACGGGAAGTACCCTATAGGTTCTGATTCTCTTGTGAAATCGCAAAATATGCGACATAAACGGTCATATCTTTTGATCGCGTTGACTTACAAGTTTGATTTTTTCACAGCTGAAAGAGACCGCAGAACCGAGTATTTGATACAAATTTTAACTTGTTACCTCTACGCGTTCCTGAGAAAAATGGTCTCGACAGACAGACAGACGGACGGACGGACAAACAGACAGACGGACAACAAAGTGATCCTATAAGGGTTCCGTTTTCGGTACGGAACCCTAAAAATATAAAATAACATCAAATGTTTCAAATTTCTTATTATTTTATATTTTTTTTACTGATTACGAATTACTGATTACGAATGTTTGTCCATACTTTTCGTTATAATCGAGTAATAATGAAATGTCATCATGTTATTCAGCGTTAGAATATATATATATATATATGTATATATATAAAATAGCGAATATCGATTACAACAAAGGAATTTTGTAAATGCTTTGGTAGATTACTTTGGAAATTGATTACTTAGTTACTTCGTGAATTTTGTTATAATCGAGTTTAATATTTTAATAATATGAAATCAAATAATTGTGGGGGTTTTTAATTAGGTTAAAAAATTCCTATAAGAATTCAAATACAAGTTTTTTTGTTACAATTTGTTCCTAACTAAATAACAATTTGTTTCCAATACTGTTTGAATAGTAAGGGTTGTTTTCCTGCTGAGAAACCCTATTACCTTATCTTGTTCGTGCTCCCGTCGCTGTGCTTATTTTGTTCGTTGTTTGTGATGGCCTAACAAACCAGGAAAAATAACCGAAAGAAATTGTTTTTGCATTTGATGTTTTTTGTTAGTCTTTCTTGTTGTTTGTTTCAGTTTTCCAACTCGGCAGTTATCGAGTCGTATACTAATTATGTCAATAACTGGAAACGGGCCAGAGAAATTTATAAGACTGCCCAACAATCTAAACCGGCCTTTGCAAGGTTTCTAGGGGTAAGTGACCAATGAATTTATTATTAAAAGAAATCAGACAAGATATAATTGCATAATAAATAAAGTGCAATTTAAGGGATAGTAGCAAAAACTACACAATTTTAAGTTAATTTCCTTCGTCGTAGTAATTAAAGTAGTAATTTTTCTTTCAAATTGCCTTATTAAACTTGTTAGAAGTTTCCCCTATTTTGTCTTGTATAGACTTTTAACTACCCTTGATTTGCTCCTTAGCAACTTAGTCATGTGGAAAGCGGAATGTAAACGCAAAGAACGTGAAAAATATCTTGCTTGCATATTTACTTTTTATTTTTATTGAATAGGATGATGAGGGTAGTTTCTTTTTACTTCCAACTTTCAGATTTCCCTTTAATTTATAAAATGTGGAGTAAAAATTATAGTGAATTCAAAATATTGCCATAATTATTAGGGTAGTTTTAGTGCAGGCATAGACAAATCAGACTTCATCGTTATCACAAATTAGACTAGATTGCCAAGATTATGAAAATCAAGAAATATTCGCAATAAGTTGTTTATTTCTCCCTTGTTATTAAGTATTAAGGTTAAATAAATGATTCCGAAAATATAAAATAATTTCTGCGCTGACGAGGAGACGTATGTTTAGATTGCAACTGCGTTTGTTTTCCGTTGAAAGTATATTGCGGATTTAGTTTTGAAAGGGTGAATACATTGTCGGGAAGATGCTTGTGTAGGATTTGTCCGACTGTAAGAATTATACTTGCGTCGTAGCATTAAAAATATTACGACAGGTCAACGTTATGTGGAAAATCAATTCGAATATTTCATAAAAAAGTTGTATGTTTACGCGAATTCAGTCGGAGCGATTTATTTCAAATAAACATTTCAGAATCCTTGAACAATCAACTGAAAAGTCCGCGTTTTCTTTCTTTCAGTTCTAAGCAAATCATATCTGACACCGTATTTTTATTGTCGTTCAATTAGGTATGAAATTTATAATTTGAAACCAATTGTGGGTTAAATTGATTTCACCGCTGATTTAACCCTTTGTTGTTCATCCGCGTTTTTATAATTATTCCTCATTAACCCCCAACAAATTGCAACACTTCGATTGTTTCAAGATTAATTAACTGGATCATTTCATTGCCTATTATAAATTATGATTGGTTTCAACAAGTTCCTGTAACATTAAATTATTGATTTGTTTAGGTTGAAATATGTATTTCAGTTTGATTGTTATTTGGTCAGGGGAAATTTCATAAAAAGCAACAAGTTGTTGCAACATTTTAGTTATGCAAACATAAACTGGATTATAATTCTGTAAATTTAATTAAGTATGGGGGGTGGTTCGCTTTGTATGAGATAATGCGAAGCAACAAGTTGCAATCGCATATTGAAATCAGATTAATTTTTTCTATTTGCTGTTGCTTGAATTGAATGGCGATTGCAATTTTCTTGATTTTGATTTCTTGTTTATATTTTGTTTTTGTAATTTTTTTAAGCTGTAAAGTAATAAACGGTTGCAAACGGTTTAATTTTGATAAATAGCTTTTGAAAATTTTGTTTAGGTTAAATTATTTAAGCAAGGAGGTCTATAAAGCTGGGAACCCCCACCTTTCCAAAATTCAAATTCGATAAGACCAGAATTATGTGCTCTTTATGTGCTAATTATGTGCCGCAATCGCGATTTTAGTGCTCGAAGCTTTCAATGAAAGAATCAAATTTAACTAGTGGGGGTGCTAACTTAGCAGTCAAGCTAGCACCCACCCATCTGAAAAATTGATATACCGATACCAAATAAACACTACCATTTTGTGCTATTTATGTGCTTTTCAAGTACTCTGAAGCGAAGTCGCTATCTCAACCCAAATCTAATAATCGAGCAAACAAGTTTTAACCAACGCGATATTGTTGCAATAAGTATGTGTTCTCCAGATATGATATTCCCGATTTTTGTGCTCGCACCCTTGTACGAAAAAATCACCCCGAACAGTATTAGCCTTTAGAGTTGAAATCTTTAATAAACGCGAACAGAAATTTTAAATGACCCAAAATTGTTGCAATATTTATGTGCTCTCCAGATATGCTAGTTACGATTTATGTTCTCAAACCCTTGTACGAAAAATTCACCCCGAACTGCATGAGCCCTAAGAGCTGAAACCTATAATAATCGTGCAGAAAAATTTTAACCGACGCGGCATTGTTGCAATAATTATGTGTTCTCCAGATATGATATTCGGGATTTTTGTGCTCTCACCCTTGTACTAGAAATTCACCCCGAAATATATGAGCCATAAGAGGTGAAATCTTTAACAATCGAGAACGGAAATTTTAAATGACGCAAAATTGTTGCAATAATTATGTGCTCTCCATATATGCTATTTACGATTTTTGTGCTTGCACCCTTGGACGAAAAATTCACCCCGATCTGCATGAGCCATAAGAGTTGAAATCTATAAAAATCAAGCAAGCAAATTTCAAACCAACGCGAAACTATTGTAATAATTATGTGCTCTTCAGATATGCAATTCAAGATTTTTGGGCTCGCACCCTTGTACGAAAAATTCACCCCGAACTGTATGAGCCATAAGTAGTGAGTAGTGAGTTTTTCGCACAACGGTTTGAGCACAAAAATCTTAAATAGCATATCTGGAGAGCACATAATTATTGAAACAATTTTGAGTCATTTAAAATTTTTGTTCTCGATTATTAAAGATTTCACGTCTTAAGGCTAATACAGTTCAGGGTGAGTTTTTCAGTTCAGGAGAGCACATAATAATTGCTACAATTTTGTGTCGGTTTAAATTTCTGAGCTCGATTATTAAAGATTTCACCTCTTATGGCTCATATATTTCGGGGTGAATTTCTAGTACAAGGGTGCGAGCACAAAAATCCCGAATATCATATCTGGAAAACACATAATTATTGCAACAATGCCGCGTCGGTTAAAATTTTTCTGCACGATTATTATAGATTTCAGCTCTTAGGGCTCATGCGCGCGCACAAAAATCACAAATAACATATCTGGAGAGGACATTATTACTGCAACAAATGCGACCCGGTTAAAATTTCTGTGCTCTATTATTATAGATTTCCCCTCTTATGGCTCATTCAGTTCGGTGTGAGTTTTTTGCACAAGGGGTTGAGTTAGCGAATTCGCTCCAGGGTACTTGAAAAGCACATAAATAGCACGTAATTGTAGAGCTTATTTGGTATCGGTACCCCAATTTTTTAGATGGGTGGGTGCTAGCTTCACTGTTAAGTTATCACCCCCACTAGTAAAATTTGTTTCTTTCATTGAAGGCTTCGAGCACAAAAATCGCGATTGCCGCACATAATTAGCACATAATTCTGGTCCTATCAAATTTTAATTTTAAATAGGTGGGGGTGCCAGCTTTATAGACCTTAAGCAAGGCTAAAACTAATTGTAAGAGTAACAAAATTAGGATTAACTTTTTTGTGAAATTTTAGGTTCTTCAGGTTAAATTTTTTATATGATGGCACAATGTTTATAAATTGCTTTTGATATTGAAATTTATAAATTGCTTAAGATTTTCTATTTTTTTTATTAAAATTACAGTTTGATCAAATATTTTCCAAACCTAAATTACTATTACAACTTACAATTAAACTTGACAATTGGGTTCAAATTGAATTAGCTTCTAGAGGTTCAAATTTAAATTTTGTAAATTGCGACTAAACGTACAATTTGAAATTTAAGTTTTGTAAATATATGAAATTCTTTGAGTTTAAATTTACAAACCGGTTAAAGTTTTTCAAGGCTAAATTAAAAATTTAAAGGTAAATTAAAGTAATTCAAGGTAGACATGAGCATGGGACAAGTTTCTCGTTCCAGATCCCATCCCATGGGACGGATCCCTGTCACTGTCCCATTCCATCACATTTTTGTCCCACTGTCCCATCCCAAGGTAGGTACTCTCTGCGGTCCCGGCAGGGATAGACCTATTTCAGGGATGCGACCCTGCCTACGCGAGCCTTGGTTTCTCTCCCACTCCCAAATTCCGGGAGGTTGCCATGTCCTAACCTAATCTTACAAAAAACTCAAATTTATCCTTGCCATACCCTTCCTATAGGAACCCAAGGTGGTATTCTACTGCTACAGTTAAAGAAAGCTTGGGTTGCTCACATGGTCAAATGTGGGATCATGCTCAGAGTATGGTAGCGGAGGATCTTAATATATAGACAACGGTAGCATACACAGTCTTAGTTAGATAAACCACTAATATAGATACAGATATAGATAGTCTTAGTTAGATAACCACTAACTCACCAACACGCAGGGCGGGCGCGGTGTTTCAATAGCCAAAACCCCCTTCTATGAAATGTTGAATTTAATCAGAAATTTACCCCAGGTGAGCAATAAATCTCACGCTGATACATCAGCCCGCCTCTAGGATTCTGGGGTAGGCATAAATTCGACACCAAAATTCAAACCATACCATGCTAACATTGCTACGTACAATGCAAGATCTCTTGCCTCAGAAGAGCGCATTCTAGAACTTGAACATGAATTACAGAAGATAAACTGGGATATAGTAGGTCTATCCGAGATAAGACGGAAAGGAGAATATCGCATCGAACTCAATAGTGGCAATATCCTACATTATAAAGGAAAAGAAAACACAACACTTGGAGGTGTAGGATTCATAATAAAGCAGAAAATTGCCAAATATATAACTAAAGTAGAAGCTATATCAAGTAGAGTGATATATCTCATCCTAAAGCTCAACAATCGCTACCAGATGAAAATAATACAGAGCTATGCACCTACTTCCTCCTACACAGACGAAGAGGTAGAAGAATTCTACGAGGATGTAGACAAAAGCTTACGGTAAGACAAAACACACTATACCCTATTTATGGGAGACCTAAATGCAAAACTAGGTAAAAAAGAAGATGAGTATGAAACATGCATGGGACAATACGGACATGGCCAAAGAAATGATAGAGGGAATATCCTGATGGAGTTTCTCATGCGAAATACGTTCTATAATATGAATAGCTTCTTTAAGAAAAAAACGCAAACACAAAATACCTTATGGCTAGAAGTAGAGAGATGAGGAAATGCGGAAAGGGTGAAACCGCTGAATATGCTGAGCTGAATAAAGAAATCCGAAGGGAAATTCGACGAGATATCTATAACTGCAAAGAGACATTAACAAAGAAAGTAATAGAAGAAAATAGCAGCATGAAGATTCTAAAAACAAAACTCTCAGTCGGAAAGAAACACATACTTAAATTAAATATATTATATTTTAAATTATTAAATATATTATAGAACGTAGTTTGCATGAGAAACTCCATCAGGATATTCCCTCTATCATTTCTGTGACCATATCCGTATTGTCCCATGCATGTTTCATATGCTTCTTTAAGAAAAAAACGCATAACAAATGGACATGGCAAAGCCCTAATGGTTTAGTCAAGAATGAAATTGATTACATCTTTTCCAATCGTAAAGACATAGTACAAAATGTATCTGTTCTAAATGCATTTACAACAAATAGTGACCATAGGCTAGTAAGAGCACATATAAAAATTAACATTAGAACAGAACGGAATAAACTTCTACGAAGCGGTACTGCCAAACAAATTGACATAGAGATACTCAAAACGCAAAATATAAAGTACGACGAGGAAGTAACGAGAAGAACAGAAAAAGTAATAAAGCTGGGAATAGCAAATAAAAATACAACTGACATAAATAGAGCCCTTATTGATATTATCAAAGGAGCTACAAAAGCAATAATGCCAACAAACCTAAAGAAACCAGAAAAGCTAACAGCAAACACAAAAGACCTAATGGCTAGAAGAAGAGAGATGAAGAAATGCTAAGAGGGTGAAACCGCTGAATATGCTGAGCTGAATAAAGAAATCCGAAAGGAAATCAGCATAAAATATCAGCATAAATGGAGAAATAGTGGAGAGAGTACAAAAATATAAATATCTGGGCTGCTGGGTGAATGAAAAATGGGAACTTACTTAACTCAAGAAATCAAAAGCAGAATAGAACAGGCACGAACATCCTTCAGGAGCATGCAAAAACTGCTTACCAACAGAGCTCTAAAAAATCCCTTAAGAATACGCCTATTACGTTGCTATGTCTTTAGCATATTGTTCTATGGGATGGAAGCATGGACCCTCACTGACACAATATGCAAAAGGATTGAGGCCTTCGAAATGTGGACTTACCGAAGAATGCTGAGGATACCGTGGATGGACAGGGTGACTAATGAGGCGGTTCTACAGCGTATGAATAAACAAAGAGAGGTACTTAATATCATAAAAACAAGAAAGCTGGAGTACTTTGCCCACATAATGAGAAATTCGAAATATGAATTGCTCCACATTATTATTCAAGGAGAAATAGAGGGAAAGCGTGGCCCTGGGCGCAGAAGAACATCTTGGCTCAAGAATCTCCCCCAATGGTATGGAGTAAACACCACGACACTCTTTGGATCGGTTGTGGACAAAGTGAGGATCAAGCGAATGATCGCCAATGTTCTGGGAGGACACGGCACTTGAAGAAAAAGAAGGGAAATCCGACGAGATATCTATAACTGCAAAGAGACATTAACAAAGAAATTAGTAGAAGAAAATAGCAGCATGAAGATTCTAAAAACAAAACTCTCAGTCGGAAAGAAACACATACTTAAGCTTCGTAAGCCAGGTGGAAGCGAAACGGCAGGAAAGAAGGAAATATTCAAAGTTGCAGAAAACTTTTATCGTAAACTGTAATTTGTAGAAATTTGGAAGAATTTGGAGAAATTTAGACCAAAGACCAAAAATTATGAACGTAGGTTCTAAAGAAACACCCGAAATTACAATAGATGAAATAAGATAGGCTCTCAAACAAAGTAAAAATCGTGGGTCACCTGTTGAAGATGGAATAATAAGCGAACAACCAAAAAAAGGAGGTGACTCAATACTTAAAATCCTCCAAATACTCTTCAACAAGTGCCTGGAGATGGGAAATATCCCGGAGGACTGGAACAATGCGGTAGTAATTCTGCTTCATAAGAAGGGCGATAAAAGTGAACCTAAAAACTATCGACCAATAAGCCTACTCTCCCACCTTTACAAAACATTTATAAGGGTAATATCTAATAGACTTAGCAGCAAATTAGATGCATATCAGCCCATCGAGCAAGCTGGTTTCCGTAAAGGATATGGAACCAACGAACATCTACAATGCATGAAGTCATTGATTGAAAAGTGCAATGAATATAATATCCCACTCTTCCTCGCATTCGTTGATTATGAGAAGGCTTTCGATACCATCGAGATGTTGCCTATTTTGGAGGCTTTGGATGACTGTCGCATTGATTCGAGATATTCTGGTCTAATTAAAACCATCTACGACTTCGCGACTATGACGCTGAAACTACAAGATTTATCCGACAAAATACCCATCAGACGTGGAGTGCGCCAGGGAGATACCTTGTCCCCCAAATTATTTACACTAGGTCTAGAGAATATCTTTAAAAACTTAGACTGGGCGGACAAAGGAGTAAATGTTGATGGCAAATGGACGCACTTGCGCTTTGCGGATGATATTGTTTTAGTGGCCACTGAAGAGTCTGATATTGAAACAATGCTGAATCAGCTAAACAACATCTCCATATCAACTGGTCTGCACATGAATATGAGCAAGACAAAAATCATGACAGCTGATGTTCCACACCGGCCTGATATAGTCATCGATGGTGTCACGGTGGAAAGAGTAGAGAGCTACATCTACTTGGGACATAAACTAAAAATAGGCAGAGAAAACCAAGATGTGGAGACCAGAAGAAGAATAGGACTAGGCTGGGCAGCATTTGGGAAGCTGGATTTTATTCTAACCCACAAGATGTTCCCAAGAAAGTTGAAAGCGAGAATATTTGATTCAAGTATTGCACCGGTTCTCACATATGGCGCAGAAACCACAACATTTACCTAACAGAACATCAAGAAGCTGGCCGTTACGCAAAGATCGATGGAACGGAAAATGCTAGGCATAACGTTACGCCACAAGAAAAGGAACGAATGGGTGCGGAAGAAGACAGGTGTTGTGGACGTGGTGGAAAGAGTGGCGCAACAGAAATGGAGTTGGGCTGGGCATATCCTACGAACAACTGTTGACAGATGGTCTCACAAAATCCTGGTATGGAGACCAAGATACGGAAGGAGAAACATAAGCCGCCCCCTAAAAGATGGAGTGACGATATCCGCTAAGTAGCAGGCAGGAAATGGTTAAGTCTGGCGAGGAATAGAGAAGAATGGAAAGTTAAAAGGGAGGACTATGTCCAATATTGGAAGAATAAAGTCTGAAAAAGAAGAAGAAGAAGTCCCTTCCCACAAACTTAAAATTTTTGTCCCATCCCAACCCATTCATCCCATCCCATCACAGTCGCGTGGCCCGTCCCATTCATCAAATTTTTGCCATAAAGCAGACTCTTTTCGGTTCAGACTTTCTTAACGATAATTCGTTCAAATTTAAATTTTCCGTAATTACTTTTGCTGGCAGTTAGTAATCCTTTTTCGTCGCAAGCGGATCGTAAGACGGAACTACCTCGTTATCACAGAAATCTCCTGGGCTGGATATATTATGGAAAATATGCGTATTGGCACGATAAGCAATTAATTATGCGCCAACTATATTTACTAGATTATCAAAACTTGTCCCACTCCGTCCAATAGAAATTTGTCGACCCATCCCATCCCATCCCACGCAACGTTCATACCCCTCATCCCATCCCATGGGACGATGGGATGGGATGGTGTGGGTCGATGGGATCCCATGCTCATCTCTAATTCAAGGTTTAAATTTGGATATAGAAACTTACAAATTTGAAATGTCTAAAACCAAGAAAATTATAATAATAATATTGTCACCAACAGTAACAAATAGCTATAAACCACTAGGTCTTTCTGCCAGGGAATAAAACTCGCTCATGTCATACATAATTTGATGGTTAGGTGAAAATCTCATAACACTGAAATCCGGCCACTCCTTCTACTATGCTGGAGAGGACAACAGGTCGGAGGGAGGAATTGGCTTTCTCATTAACAGGCGCCTCCAAAAATCAAATTCTAGAGGTCAAGAGGTTTTCCATCAGGGCAACCTGCCTAGTACTGAAACTTAGTAAGAGATATAGTATTAAGATCATACAGGCCTACGCACGAACGTCATCCCACACTGACGAAGAAGTGGATATATTCTATGAAGATAAAACAGCAGCCCTAAACAAAAAAAGAACCCACTTCAGTATAATATGTGGAGACTTTAACAGGTTGAATGCCACCAATATTTTTGGTTTCTACCAAGGAGCCAACAATTTTTTTCGAATATTATTTATTATTATTTCGAGTCATTATATTTGCCTTGCACACGCACTCGGAGTGATCGGCGCGGTGGAAGACACCGAACCACTCCGATCGGAGTGCGTGGAATTCAACCTGTTAACGCTAAAATTGGTCCAAAAACAAACAAATCTGAAACATGCCTGGGCAAGTTTCGATCAGAAGGAAGAAACGCTCAGGGGAAACCATGCTGGCTTTTCTGCTAAAACATAACCTGTACAAAATGAACAGCTTCTTCTACAAAAAAACGTTACAGGGAGTGGACATGGGAGAGCTCAGATGGCAGAACTCGTAACGAGATAGATTTTATAATCTCAGACAAGTTATCAATACAAAAATCGACGTAACAGTACTTAACAACTGTAGGACAAGTAGCGACCATCGAATGGTACGATGCAAAGTACAAATAGAACTTTTCAAAGAAGGATTTAAATTGATAAAGAAAACGCCCAAACAATCATGGACAACACCACGAAATATCGAGAGATTTGAAACCGATTTTACCAACATACTTTATTTTATTTCTCGTGTCGGAACCATACAAATGTACAGTTGCTATACATATACCTAAGGGTAAAACTGTCTAATTATATAACACGTGCCCAATATTGAGCAACATCCAAGGTGCTCAGAGTGGCTAACAGGAGATCTTCCTCTGCTCAAGATGAAGGGCACAGAGGACAATGAAGCATGTGTCTTGTCGTTTGTTCTAGTCCACATTCGAAAGAAGTGTCACAAGTCCGGGAAGACTATAGAACAGTAATTAGTCAAAGACAAATAATAACAGCCTAAACAGTGCCATAACCGAGACCATACAGGAAAACCAACTGACATTTCGCGGCAATACTAAAGTAGAAGATAGAATCAGCCAGACCACAAAAATCTGCTACTCGAACGCAACCAGATGAGAAGCAATAGAAATATTACCAGCGCAGAATTAAAAGCGAAAAACCAGGAAATCTTCAAAGCAACCAGACAGGACATGAGAACCTACCGCAGTAAGGAAATTAAGGAAACAATAGAAAATAATAAAAGCATGAATGTACCACTTACCCGTCTTACTGAAGGCAAAACTGAAATAACCATAATCAAGCAGGGTAACATCACTTCAAATCAAGTGGAAATTCTGAGGATTGTTGAAAATTTCTATTACGAATTATACAAAAGCCGACAACAGGAACCTCTGAATCCTATTACACCAACACGGGAGCGAGGTGTCGTAAGCCAGGGATCCGAGGAAATGCCAGAAATCAACATCGAGGAAATTAACGAGCCTTGTCGAAAATAAAAAATAGCGAAGCACCTGATGAAGATGAAATGGTTGCAGAAGCAATTAAAGCTGGAGGCTTTCTCTTGCTGAAGGAAATACAAGCACTATTTAACTTCCGCCTGCAGGAGAGCACAATTCCGGAGAAGTAGCATGAAGCGACCACCATCTTGCTCCATAAAAAGGGAGACAAAGCAAACCTGAAAAATTTCCGCCTTATAACTCTTCTTAGCCATTTATATAAACTGTTTACCAGAATCAAGACTGGAGATCTGGAGAATAAAATTGAGCTTTACTAACCAAGAGAGCAAGCCGGATTCCGATCGGGTTTCGGAAATAATGATCACCTCCAGAGTATTAAGACCCTCATCGAGAAAACCGTAGAATACAACAGACCACTAGTCCTCCTGCTCATAGACTCCCATAAGGCATTTGACGCGATTGAATTGAAAGCTTTAATGGAAGCCCTGAAAGAATGTCGTGTGGACTATAGATATTCAAATCTGATCTATAACATATACAATAACGCTACCATGTCGGTCAAATTACATGACAACAGCAACCGCATTAAATTCGGTAGAGGTGTGAGACAGGGAGACATTCTGTCTCCAAAACTATTCATAACAGTCCTAGAATACGCTTTCAAAAACTCGATTGGGAGACTAGGGTGAAAGCGTAGATGGTCTGAACTCAGTCATCTTCGCTTCGCAGATGAAATTGTCCTAACAACCTACAATCTTGGAGAGGCGAAGCAAATGCTCCATGAATTGAAAGAAGCATGCTCTGGTGTTGAACGGAAAATGAACTTTTCCAAGACTAAGATCATGGCAACTCTTGTTATGAGTGAGGGCATGAGTGAGGGCATAAAAAACACCACACTTGAAATGGTTGAGAAATGTTAAGCGATCTTCCCATCTGCCTAATGAGAAAAGTGTTCGACCATTGTGTTCTGCCGGTACTCACGTATGGAGCGGAAACCTTAACCCTAACGATATCATCAGCGAGGAAACATAGGGTGACACAATGAAAAATGGAGAGATCAATGCTAGGTTTAGGTTTCCAGTACCCTCCTTTGTCTTCGAACCATCTCTATACCACTTGATAGCATTTTGCTCTATGTGGTATGCTGAGGATTCGTCGCTCCAATCGGCTTTACTACTACACATTGTTTTTCTCGAAGTGGTATTTGCATACCATTTCGTCTTTTGGTACTTCCAGCCAGGGGATCTTGACAGCGAGGCTGTTTCGGTCTCTGCTCCCGATTATTTTACCTCTGCCCATTCATTCCTTGCTGAACCTTAAAATCGCCGATGTGGCGGCCCTTTCCACCACAAGGTGCAGCGGAGTCAGATCCAGCAGCAGCTCCAATTCTGCTGTCGGACACAACCCCATCGCCCCCGTGATGCAGAAACATGCCAGTCTTTGAATCTTCTTAAACTGTTTATTCATAGAGGCCAGCTTGATTCTACTTCCCCACGCAACTGCCCCATAAGTGATTGCAGGTCTCACTATCATGGTGTACATCCATTGCGGGATTGTGGGGTTACAACCCCACGTTTTTCCTGCCAGATTTCTGCACACCATTAGGGCGCGTTGGGCTTTACCTACCGCTGTCTCAGCGTGTCTATTCCATAGATGTTTGCTATCTGGTGTGATACCCAGATACCTTATCTCCTGTTTGTATTCTACTGCCTTCCCATCTATGAGTATGGGATGTAGGCAGTTTAGTTTTCTCCTTCTAGTAAATGGTATCACCGTGGTTTTGCTCGGGTTGAGTCTCAGTCCCACTGTTTGACACCATCTACTAGTTACTTTGAGGCCTTTCTGAACAATTTCACAGAGCGTTCCCTCAAATTTTCCTCTGGCCATTATGACTATGTCATCGGCGTAACCTTGACATTTGATGTCTAGGTTGTTTAGCCTAACCAGTAGTTCATTAACTACCAGGCTCCACATTAGCGGTGATAGTACACCTCCCTGTGGGCACCCTCGAGTTGTGGAGATCCTAATGGTATCTGTTCCCACTTGTGTCTCCGCCGTTCTAGTTCTCAGCATTTCTCCCATCCACTTTGAGATAGTGCTGTCGATATTTCTTCTTTCGAGGGCCGCCTTGACAGCCTGGTGTGAGGTGTTGTCAAAAGTTCCCTCTATATCCAAGAAGGTACATATCGCTACTTCCTTTGTCTCTAGTGCTGCTTCTATTTCGTTTGTCAGCTGGTACAGGGCGGTTTCTGTGGATTTCCCTGCTCTCTAAGCATGCTGACTCTTGTGTAGTGGTGTACCTACCAGCACTGTAGTCATTATCAATCCAAAAAACCTCACCTTCTCCATTGTCTTTAACATAAAAAATGCTAGACTAATGGGTCTAAATCACTTTGGTTGAGTGGTGTCTTTCTTTCCCACCTTCGGTATAAATACCACCTTAGCCCTTCTCCATAGTTCCGGTATATATCTGAGCGCTAAACTACTTCTAAAGATATTTAGAAGATACGGCATTAGTTCTCTCTCCCACTTTTGTAGAAAGGCAGGAACTAGTCCGTCCACACCTGGGGCCTTAAAAGGCTGGAAAGTGCCGATAGCCCATCTGATTCGGTTTTCCGTACAGATGGACGCTGCCCTCCTCCAGTCGGCCCGACTTGGCTTCCGTGGTTGCATCAAGCCCTCGGTCTCCCTGTATCTTCTACATCCCGGAAAATGGGTTTCCAGTGGGAGGAGAGCTCTTTGTTCTTCATCCTCCGTGAAGGTCCCATCCGGTTTCTTGAGAGCGGTTGTCATTTCCACTCTATCCTTCGCTAGTGCTTTGTGCAGTCTAGCTGCCATCGGGGTGGATTCTATGTTTTCGCAGAAGTTCCTGTTTGTATTCTACTGCCTTCCCATCTATGAGTATGGGATGTAGGCAGTTTAGTTTTCTCCTTCTAGTAAATGGTATCACCGTGGTTTTGCTCGGGTTGAGTCTCCAGTCCCACTGTTTGACACCATCTACTAGTTACTTTGAGGCCTTTCTGAACAATTTCACAGAGCGTTCCCTCAAATTTTCCTCTGGCCATTATGACTATGTCATCGGCGTAACCTTGACATTTGATGTCTAGGTTGTTTAGCCTAACCAGTAGTTCATCAACTACCAGGCTCAGAAGTTTTTTCTTTTTGCCCTTCTGATCTCTTTATTGTAGGTGGTAAGCACTTCGGAGTATTCTAGCCAATTTCCGTATAGCTTAGCTTTTAGCTTGAAAAGCCTAAGTACTTTTGCTCTTAATGTAGAGAAATTTTTGTTCCACCATTTTTCATCCTTATGCTCCTTCACGGTTTTTACCGGGCAGCTGGATGCAAATGCTGTGGTAATTGCTACATTTATTTCTCCTACAGCCTACTCCAGTGCGGTGTAGTGTTCGATACTACCTCGCACTGTCACTTGCTCTAGTTTCTCTTTTAGTTGGGAACTAAACATAGGCTACACAGTATGTCTGGGGTTTCGAATGGGGGTGTTTTCCTCACTCGCTCCTTCCAGTTCAAACTATATGATCCTATGATCGGACATTGAGGGTTCATTTGAAACCCTCCACTTTTTAATTAATTTACTTACGTTAGCGCTACATTCCCTGTTGCTAAGGCCTCTGATCTTACCTCCGTAGGTCCAGGGTTCTAGCAGCAGCGCTAGCCCTAGGTGCTGTTTAGTGAACACCCTAGCCATCACAGCTGAGGCTGCTTTGGCATGGTGGATGTTCACTTGGGCTATATTGGTGCTCTTGTTTTGTGACAGGAGGCGGCAAGTCCTCCTCTGTCCCTAACAAGAACATCTTCCTCTGCCTCCGTAGACATGGCTGGACTGCTCATGTCTACGAGTGTGAGGTCAAGGTCGTCCGGTAATCCGGGCTGACTTCCTGGTCCTCTGTGTCGGTTAGGTCACGCAGACATGAATTATATTTTCTTTTGGAATTTTGACATGGTAAGGCTTGATACCCTCTGAGGTCGCCAGTTATCAGAGGGGCTGCGTTAGCGATGGCCGGTTGCCCTTGGCCACCAACTAGTCCTTTCGGCACGGGTCGCATGACACCTTGGATTAAGGGTTTGGAAGTTCTGACCGCTCCGACCGGAGTTGTACTCTGGTCGGTAACGTCTAACGGTTTGTTGCGAATTAAGCCCTCACACCGCGACAAGGTGACTTCCAGAGTGAGGGCACATTGACCTTACAGGGGGACAAAAGTGCCGGGAGTCGCTTCGAGAAAAGGATAGTACGGCTGTGCTCGACTTGGTGCGGGCACTACTGTGCCCCCAGAAAATTGAAACATCTCAGAAATTGAGTTTAAGTTTATAATAATTTCACATGAATTTCTATAAAACCGAAATCTATAGCTTGCATTGAAAATTTCACAACGTTTTAACCACCAATTTTGGTGAAAATATATAACATGTGAAGTTATATAACTCTACATACCTTACACGGCTCGAATTTCGACTGTTGAAGGTCATTTTCAAGTGGATTTTCAAGTTGACAACAAATTAATGAGATTTAATTTATACCAAGAGTTTTGGTGGGAAATGTCTGTCTGTAGTTGGGGATTTATCAGAAGACGGTTGCTTTATATTATGAAGTTGAGAAAAGATTAGGTTGGTTTGCTCATTAAGGAAATTAACTGATGGATTATGGCTTTGTTTGAAAATTTCTAATGACTCTTGGAGATTAAAATTGTTTAGGCCCTTGTTGCAATTATGCAAGATTTTTAGATTATCAATTACATTCTAGACAATGGTAAGAAAATGAACTATGTGTCTTTTTAAAGGCACGAAAATGTTCTGAAGAACGAGTTGAAATACTTCGTCCTGTCTGACCTACGTACACGCTATAGCATTCCGATTCCGGATTTGTTGAGGGTATCGATTTTGTCTTAGCATTAAATAATATGTGCGATAATTTTTAAAAAAGGTTAAATGCTACTTGTAGATTTTTTTTTTGCAATAGTTTGCTATTTTACGCTGGTTTTGCTAAAGTATGTGACAGGAATGAGAGTTTTATCTGAATGTTGCTTTTTCGGATATATTTGAGTGAGTCATTGTGATTTGGTACCGTTTTTTGTTTATTAAAATTTGGATGTGCAATTAGGGAACCATCCTCTGTGGCATATGCCATGATTGTGTTTATATATCATGATAAGTTAAATTATGCCATATTGGGTAATTTGATGTGAAAGAGGTCAACTGTACAATCCCATTCACATCAAATCACCCAATATCGAATTAATAGAATTGAAAAAATAGAAATTGTTTAATTTAAAATTCAAAGTTTATGTCAAAAACCTCATTTTCGAACAAAATCATGTGCGAAATACACCAGCAAATGACTAATTTTAAATAAATTACAACTAAGTTTAAATTTAAATTCAGAACAGAATTATTCCATTAAAGAAACGAAATCTACAATACAATCTCTAGAATATTTAACAATAAAAGAAATTTAAAAAGATTTTTTTTATTAATTTTAAACATTTTTTTATAAAACGAAAATTTCTATTTAAGAATTTTCCACTTGCGGAACTTTTTGTCTTACGGATATTTAGCGGACAGTTTACCGACTATCTGTACACCACCTTTAAAATAAATCAATTAGTATGTGTTTGTAAATTGCATTTGATCGAAATTTTAATACATTCAGGCTTTAAAAATCTTATTAGTTTGAAATGGAATTTCCAATAAAATTGTGCAGCAATGATGTTAGGTTTATATGTTTTATAAAATATAAAACATCGACTAAATGTTAAAATCATAAAAGTTCAAATAATAAATATTACAATTTTATTATCTTTTATTTATTTATTTTCTGTTGAATGAATTTGCTACACATTCCGTACTTCTTTAAAAAAGCAATTTTTTAGTAAATCCTTTAATTTTTTGGGTACTTACGTATTAACGCCACCGCAGCGAGAGGTCGCGCTACCGCGCGATATGTGGTCTGCATTTATCTGCCCTAATATAACCTAATCTAACCCTTATCCAATATTTGTTCTTATTTCGGATCGAGATTTCGCGCTACCGCACGATATGTGGTCTGGATTTATCTGCTCCGTTATAACCTAATCTAACCATCCATTTTATTCAAATCTTTTTCAATCCAATCTTTTTAAAAAAAAAAACAAAAAAGAAATGAAAATATGTTTTAAAAACCCATGTACACACGTTTCTTTACTGTATTACATTCAAAAATATGAGATTGTAATCCATATACAAAATCCTACATTTATTTATTTGTTGCAGAGATTTTAATGTTGTTATGTATTTTTTAAGAAAATTATTTAATTGTTTCAATTAGGCAATGGCACGTGAACATAAAGGCAAACTCCCGTTGGATTCATTGCTAATAAAACCAATACAAAAATTCCCTAAATACGAACTGTTGTTACAACGACTAATACAGCACACAGATCCGTCACATCCAGATCACAGTGTTCTATTGGCGGCGCAACGAGAAATCCATGAGCAGCTCCTAAAAATAAACTGCACAGAACGAGAAGCTTTGGAATTGGAGCAACTTAGGGAAATCGAAAGCCTCATCGAAGGATTAATAGAATTAGTAACAACTGACCGACAATACATACGCTATGACTTAGTGAATATGACAGCTGGAGGTAGCACCAGAAAGGAGCGAGCTATTTTCTTATTCTCTGATTTATTGCTGGTTACTAGTATTAAAAGACGTAGCGGTACCATTAGGAGGCCACCTGCTGGTCAAGGAAGTGTAACCAGTTCTTTAGATGCTAATAAGTATAAATTGCTGATGAAAATCACTTTGGATGATCTTGAAATTATGAGATCCAAGGATGAGAATTTAAGGCAAATGATGCTAGAAATGGATAATCTTACTGAAGATATTTCTATTCTTAATCAAATCAATGAATTAGCGGTGACTATGCATTGCAACCACCAAATGCTAGACGAATTACTTAGGGAAATGTTGGGAAATATGAACAAGCAGTTGAATGATCAGCAGACCAGTGACTCGCAATTATCTTGCTTGGATCTTACACTAAATACAACGTAAGAATACTTGTGATAATGTAAAATATTTATATATTATCACGATAACCTTACAGAAATGGAATCGAAAATGTTTCCATCGTCTTCAACAAGCCCGAGAAACGTGCGTCCTGGGAAGAAGCATTCAGTGAAGCAAAACATAAATTAGGTTAATATACTTATTTTAATATATGCTTTTTATAAATTAATTATTTAATATTTAGCAATGTCTGGTGATAGAAGACCGTGTCCAGAGTTAGTAGCAACAGTGCCGATCCGGAAGACACGAGCGGGATTGCAGTTCACGTGTGCTGCTCCAACATTAAGCGAATCGGGAAAGGACGTTTGGGTTTGTAATAGTGATGGATATGTCGGGCAAGTATGCGTATTAAGCCTCCAACCCGAACCTACCGTAACGTCCTGTAACGGCGTTTGTAATGCCAGGATTTTGTGTATAGCTTCAGTCCCTGGAATAAATACTTGCAGGTGCTCAAACCTCTTCCCGTCTCAAAAATATTTCTGCTTCAACAATGTTTGTTTTAGTTCGCCAGTCACGGTAGTCAAGGAGCCTGTGAAAGCCGATCTCAAAGAAGACTCCACCACCATCCAATTCGACAGCGCCTCGTCCGACGAAGACGAAGCTAGGAGCGATGTTGAAGAAACGGATTTGGGTAATAGAGCATCGTCCACTAGAAAGTCAGCAGAGACTGTCAGTATCGACTCCGACGACGCTGACTACCTACAGTCTACTATGTGGCTAGGAACTGAAGACGGTTGCATTCACGTCTACAACTCTAGTGATAATATAAGGATTAAGAAGAATAAAGTTAGATTACAACATGGTTCATCTATTTTATGTATTATGTAAGTTTTATGTTTAATTTAAGAGCAAGTTTTTTGCGGCACTAACAACACCTAGGAACCTACAAATTTGATCAAATAACGACGGCATCGTTTTTTAAAACAACTTTTTGAATTTGTAAAGATTTTATGTACTGTTAAGTCACAACTCTTACTAAACCAACTGCTTCTCTCAAGGTCAAATATAATTTATATTAATTTATCCAAGAAGTTGCTTTATAAATTGTAAATGTCTTAAAATGTTTCCACCAAACTTACTTGACATGATTTCTATTGAGAAATTTATTTTTAGTATTATTTTACATAGGTAAAATTGCTATATCAAAGTACATTGAATGAAGAAACATCATTACAAAGTTCAAGAATGTACGAAGAAAGCTGTTGAAATTGAAATAAAATTGTTCAACTTTGAGAAGAATTTTGTAACTAGAATGACGTTGAACATTTTGTTAATGCATGAGGAATAAATTGAAAAAGCTTGCATATAACAGAAGAGATCAACGCTTGTGCTTCAATTAACTTTACTAACATAGGAATAAGTCACAAATCTCTACAAAACTTCGTAATAATGAAAGTAATGAATCAAGGAACTTATTGCGCAAGATATTTTGCTGCAATTATTAACACCTTCCTATTACTAACACCTTCATCTCTAATGATATTGTAATTAAGAAAGCGAATTAATTTAACATTTTTAATAAATTTTATTTGAATCAAAATTTTAATTTGAATTTTGTTCAATTTTGTTATAGATATTTGGAGAATAGGGTGTTTGTATCTCTGGCAAACGGAGATATAATAATCTACGAAAGAGATTCAAGTATGTCTTTGAAGGTTTTTTTTTATAGTATTTTTTATTTTCTAAATTGATTGTTGTTGATAGTTGGTAATTGGAACGTGAATTCCCCAACAACAATAACAATAGGGACGACAACGATGCCGGTGTTTAGGATGTTGCCAAACAATGGGAAGCTTTGGTGCGCCTGTGGGAACACAATCAAGGTGATCAACACTTCGAATTTGGGCCAAGAATTGAATTTCACGGTGAACAATGATAATAATAAACCGATAACATGCATGGTCTTGTCGGGAAATGGAGTATGGATAGCCCAGCAAAACTCTGCTGTCATTAAATGTTACCATGCGACTTCAATTGAATACCTTAGTGAAGTTAACGTCGCGCCTGCAGTTACCAAAATGTTAACAAGTAATTTTTTTTAATTTTGAGATTTACAGTTCTTTGATTTTCTTTGTTTTATTTCTTTAGGTTGTGATGATATAATTAGGCAACATAAGGCGGCTTGTTTAAGAGTGACTTCGTTGTTAGCTTGTAAGGATTTGTTGTGGATTGGGACGTCTGCAGGGGTTTTGTTAACTATGCCTTTGCCACATATTACTCCAACAACAGCAAAATTAACTAGTCTACCAAATGTTATGGGTGTCCCGCATGGACATACCGGTCATGTACGGTTTCTGACCCATGTTGAATGGACTGGTACACAAGAGCAACAGCCAAAGCGACATTCGTACAAAGGAAAGCCGGAACAAAGAAACCCCAACAAAATGTTAGTCATATCAGGGGGAGATGGCTACGAGGACTTCCGGAGTTCAAACTTATCCGAAGTGGCCGGACGAGAAGATTCCACTAACCATCTCCTTCTTTGGAACATTTGATGACCGCTTCACTAACAGAGAGAGAAAAAGTCCCAACCCCGCTCGTTTATCAAGGCTTTTAAAAAGTATTTACATATAACAACAGCTAAGAAATAAATTCGAAAGTGGTTTTGAAAGAAAAGATAAAAAAAGCATATTTGGAAAGAGAGTATAATGCACGGAAAAGAATGTTTTCGTCTGTTTCTACATATTTTCCTTTTGTATGAATGATTGTGTTGATTGCCTTAATGTGAATTTTAGTGATCTTACACCTTAAAAAATTAACAAATCTCTTAAATAGAATTTATTTAAGGGTTTTTGTTGGGATCACTAGAATTGTTTGTTGTAATCCTTGGCCTAGTAAGATTAAATGTTTTAAATGTTTCCACCTATTTGGCATTCTCCTTGCAATTTGCCTGAGGGATCCCACCAATTGATGTTCTTCCAATGCTCTTATAAACTATATGTACTTAACTAGTATTCATTGTATTTGTTTTTTGAGAACGTTTAGAAAATGCGAATGAGGGAAGAGATGCATATTTAGTCAAAATGATACGACAAGAATGAATAAAAACGCTGTTGTTATATATAATATAGCATAAAGCCCAAATTTAAGTTTTTTCATTATCTCGTTATCTCAAACACCTATCCACAAGTGTGAGTGATACTAGCATTTTATAAACAAGAAATATTTTTGAATTTTATTTTTATTTTAATTTTTCCTTTGTCAAATGTGTGATAGTAATATTAGGTTTATGTAAATTTTTGTGTGTTTATTTGTGGTGGTAGACTTTTTATTTTACAATTGCCTAACATATACGTTCCTATAACACGAAACAAAAAATAATATACACAAACAAATATTAGGAAATTACATTTTTCTTTCTTTTTAATTTATTAGAAAAAAGCTACACAATTTCTCTTTCGGCCCCAATTCGAAATCAAAACTGCTGTATTCATTTGAAACTTGATTAACACATCTTTGAAACCATTTTAACAACACTGAAAACATTTCTAACATGTAAGTTATTTTTTTATAATGTCGATATTGTTTATTATTTATTATCGTAATATACACTTAAATGTTATTAAAAAAAGAAGGAGATTGTTTTTTATCGTTTCTTTTTATTTATTATTATTTCTCTTTGACACTTTCAAACCACCAAATCTTGCTCAAAAAGTAAAGCAAATTGTCTTATATAAGTTATGGTGTAATAATATAATTACATTAATGTTTAGATTTTAATCTGAGCTGAATAATGGTTGCTGAAAACAATGTATATAATTAATAAAGTACGATATTCAATGTGCATAAACATGGAAATTTAAACACAATTCTGAAAATCTGAAACAATGTGAAAAAAGAAATATTTTTTAAAGCAAAAAGTTGTTTTGTTTCTTGCACTTCAGAGTTAGTAGTTAAAATTATTTAGATTGATTTGCTTTACTTTATCTAATTAGATATAAGGAAATATTTCAGAAAATGGCTCTAAATTTTTTTTTATACAAATTTTATAAATAAATGGAGTCGATACGTAAATTTCATTTAAAGATTAGTTTTTAAATTAGTTCAGTGTGTAGACAGAAAACGCAATTAAATAATAAGGAAGAGAAGTATACAGGTTAAATTAAATTTAAAAATAAATAATTTTCCTGCAAAATTTTCTTTTTTCAACGTTGCTTCATTGCGTTTTCTGTAGGAAAAATCAATATATTAGAAGGAATCTTCTGGTTTTGTAAGATGGCGTATAGTGATGCCATCTTTGATATGTAAAGCGCACCTTGGAATTATTTGACAAAGAGAACAGTACCGTACCTAAAAAATGCCTCACAATCAGTAAAGTTGGAAGTTAGAGTTGTTGGCTGTTGGATCTTAAAGTGAAATGATTTATAAATATTTTTGTAATAGCTTATTAAAGAACGAGTTCAATATGCGCGATTTTTCAGCACGCGTCCATGTTTAGAAAACGACTAGCATAGCGAAGAGTTTTCTAAGTGCCAAAAACGCCTTATGAACAATTTTTGTATACTATTTTTTCTATTTTGCGCCCTTTTATGCAATTTCTAAATAAAACAGTCCGACACACATTGAAAAAATTGTATCGCACTCGGCGAGCCATTAACGAACCCATATGAGTACTTTAATGACTTCATTATTGACGCAAAATAGAAAAAATATTTTACAGTTTGCATAAAACTTTAAAATCTTTTAAAACTCAAATTGTTAGAATTAAGGCAAAACTTTTCCGTGAAAAGTTACTAATTATTACAAAATACAATAAAACGTAGTGTATATAGCTAATTCTAAACAAAATTATATTTTTAAATACAAGTTTCTAATATTTTAAGAATAGTTACTGTTATATAATTATATCAAATCTATATCTTGAGACATTGATGTCTCAAATTGACCTACTCAGATATCTTGTCTGATTAGATACAAAATGAATAGTTTTGTCAAATCTTGATCATCAGTTGAGAACCGTTCAAGTCTCAGATTTAAGGAATCCAGGATGCCTTCAAGACCCAATTCCTGGAAGATCCTGCAAAAAAACTTGTTTAACAGGAAAAAAAATCTATATTTGTTCAAGCGACATCAAAGTCAAGCGACTGGACAGAGTAAATGTGCTTACACTGCAACAGTGTTATCACTTGTGTCGACATTAGACGTTGCCGGTATTTTGAATGTTTATCAACAACTAATTAATTTTTCAATATCCATAGTCGTTTAGGTAGGTAACAACAAAATTGAACTATAAATACACTCAATTTGCACTGTAGACGCCCAACAAGTTCGGACTCGAAGCTTGATCGGACGTTTTCGGGTGTCATCGGACGATGACGGTCGTGTTTGTATTCTTTTACAAGTTTTTGATTCAATCGTCCGAGTTTGACCGTCGTCGCCCGAGCAAACTTCGGCCGATGACAGATTAGGTGTACGCGAGCCTTAAGAACAGGATTCTTACTCTGTCCCAGTCGCTTGACTTTGCCTCCTTTGTTGATTTCCTCCACAAAGCACGATCTACAATGTTGCTCCTCGATGCCTCTTTAGATTCTTAATGTCCTGTAATACCTCATCCTTCCATCTGCTTTTTGATCTCCCTCTTGTTCTGCTAAACTTTGGTCTTGTAATCATCTTTACCACACTGTTGTTTTCCATTTGGTTTTTGTGGTCATACCAGTGGAGTCTTTGTACTTTTATCGACTTCACTATTTTCGCCTTTTAGGATGATTTGTGTTTCTGAGATTATTTGTCCTCTGTTTTCGCCTTCAATAATTCTTTTTAAGACATATATTCTTCTGGTAATATTCCATTCGAAGATTCTTAGCTTTACCTGTTCTAATTTTCTTAGGTTTATCGTCTCTGCCCCATACGTGTTTATGCTTATGTTATACCATATTTGTGCTTATGTTCTTGCTTTGCATGATGTTTTTGTCCTTGTTGTACGCTCTATATCCCGCCTGCACTCTGTGGGTTATCTATAACCTTTGGTCATTTCTGTTGTTTTTTTTTGTTATTCCTAGGTATCTGAAGTCATCTACTATTTTGAACATGAAGTTTCCTATGTGTAACCTAACCTAAAAATAAACCAAAAAAGCAACTTCATGGAGGTAACATGAACTTGTTTTTTTAAATTTATTTTTGGGCCTTTTTTCTTTATTTCTTGTTTAAGTTTTCAAATTGATTCTTCCTTGCTTGTCCTACCTCTGACTAGTACTGTAATATCATCTGCGTAAGCCACGGCTTGTATCATTTTTATTAGTCTTTGCAGCCACTATATAATCTAATACTAAGATGAATAATATGAAAAACCGCCACCCTGTCTCTTTTTATTTTATTTTAAAGTTTGGTACAACCTGAATATATGATTATTAACTACCGTTCAAAACACTGCGGACTGGTGGCCTATTGTATTTTGCTCACATTTTCCATTTTATAGACTCAGAAATCTAGTTGCTATTTGAGTTGCCCTTAATTAATTACACGCTTGTCAATTCCTTGATCTTTCCAATTGCTGTTTACTCCGCTGAAACATGGACACTAAAGAAAACAGATCGAAAAAGAATTGAAGCCTTCGAATTATGGGTGTATAGACGAATCCTAAGAGTGTCATGGGTGGAACACAAAACAAACGCCTCTGTTCTACAAGAACTAAAAATCAAAAAGCGTATACTAAACCTAATCAATAGAGCATATCTCAGTTACTTTGGCCACATAGCTAGAAGAACAGGTGAGATGGAAAACCTCGTGGACGAGGGAAAAGTTGAGGGAAAAAGACCTACAGGACGGTCTCCAATGAGATGGACCGACAGATTAAAAGAAATGGCGGGACACTCAATGCACGAGGCAATACATCTAGCACAAGATAGAAACGCATGGAAACAACATATTCAAAGACAAACCTAAAATAGTACCACTACACCCTCCAGAGGGTAAAAAGACTGAGATGACTTCTGGTACAAATGCTGACATTCGCTCCCGGTATCGAACCCGGGACCTCCAGATTAGTAGTTAACGCTCTAACTCCGTAGACTACGAGGCCGACCCTGTCTTGCGCTTAGATTGATTTCGAGCACTTCGGTTGCACCTCTGCTTTTGAGTTCTTTCTTTGTCATTTCTGGTATATTTTTTTTCTTCTTAAATCTTTCAAGGCTAGGACATCCGTTCTTTTTCTCGTTCTCAACAACCTCATTGTCCAGGATAACCTCTTCCTTCTCCCCCATCTCCAAAGCCTTCTCAACTTCGGAATCTTGCACAGGAAAACAATTTCCACCTCTGATAATAGGAAATATGCATGAAATTTAAATTTGATTGAAATATTTTTTTCCGAAGCTTTATTGACTGGACATTTGAACTAAACCATTATCTTTGTAATTAATATCTTTTTGAATACCTTAAATTAATAAATAAAAGTGCAAAATTAAGTGAGGGAAATTCAAATTTGTAATACGCAACACCATTGGTTAAAACGAAATTGACAGTAAGTACACTTTTATTGTACACTTGTTGTACACAATATGTCATTGCAGTTTTTGGTTAGAAAACAAACGTCAAAAACGTGAAGTTAAAAATTAAAACAGATGTAGTAAACAATGTACTGAACTGTCAGTGGTAATTGACGTCATCAACAGACCGCGCTAAAATGGCGGCGTTTAAACAGCTCAAAAACTTTCTCTATTTTAAATAATTTTTTAAACTTAATTACAATATTTTTAAGCATTATTTATATTTTTTACTATGTTATAACGGTGGTAAATGGTAAATGGTAAATTATGGTAAATAAAAAATATTAAAAAAAACATGCATATTCCCTATTCTTCTTCTCTTAAATCTTTCAAGGTATATTTCTTTCTTTCATGGCTTTTATTACTTAATCACGCTTCAGGCTGTTTAAAGTCGAATTACGTTATTTGTAATCATATACCATGTTCGTAGCACTTTTCGGTTAACTGTCTCATTGTGTCTAGAACGTTGATGGTCGATCTTCCTCTTCGAAAGCCGTATTGGTAATCTCCCATTTGCGCGTCTGTATATTCCATTAGTTTTTTTATTTACTAATGTGTTCGATTCCCCTTTAGTTTGAATATACTTTTGGGATTTCCTTCTTGTATATTGGCACCATTGTCCCTTTCTCCTAATATGATGGCATACTTTCTTGTTCCCAGATTTGTGAAAGTAATCTGAATAATCTTTGTCTTAGTTGTTCTGCTACATGTTTTACCATTTCGTTGACAATATTATCGCTTCCCCCTTCTTTGTTCCTTTTGAGCTGTGTTGTTAATTCATTAAATTCTTCTTCCGAGAGAGTGGCCGTTTCCTTCTCTGTTGTGATCTTCCCTGGATTTTTTCTCTTTCGCTGTCTATTCCTGCATTTTCGTCCATTAATAGCTTGTTAGCACTATACGGGCCGCGGGATTACATAGGTGAACATCGGCAGGAGCCAACCCCTTTTCTTAAGAATTAATAAAAAAAAGTTTGTATATAATTGTGAAAGATAAAAATGAATTTTCCAAGGAAAATCGAAAAAGTTAAAACTTTCTAGTTCAAAATACTGCCAAAGTGCAATACTGACTAGTTTTAGCAAAAGCAAAGAAAAACCAAATTTTTCAAATTCGAGTTTTCCCAAGGGTCTATGCAGAAATAGACATCAAAAGAGAAAAAAACCAGCCAAGTGCGAGTTGTGACTCGGGCACCGAGGGTTCCGTACAAACTTGTAAGTAAGGTATCTTTAGGAAGACCTAACTGTATGCAACCCATATGCTTCTTGTGCCTGACAATACTACGCAACACATTAGTGTATTTTCATAAGTTTATAACAGTAAATTCGCATTTTTCTTGTAATTTAACTACATATTTACGGTTTTCAGAGTTTTCCCTTTACATGTGCTGTAAGACACCGCTTCTTGCCAAATTTCATGATTCTAGGTGAACGGAAAGTACCCTATAGGTTTTCCCTTGTGAAATCGCAAAATATGCGACATAAACGGTCATATCTTTTGATCGCGTTGACTTACAAGGTTGATTTTTTCACAGCTGAAGGAGACCGCAGACCCGAGTATTTGGTACAAATTTCAACCTGTTACTTCTACGCGTTCCTGAGAAAAATGTTCTTGACAGACAGACAGACGGACGGACGGACAGAGGGACAGACAGACAGACAGACGGACAACAAAGTGATCCAATACGGATTCCGGAAGGGTTATCGGTACGGAACCCTAAAAACTCAGGTAAGTACACAACAGAGAAGGAGTCTACAGACTACAGTCTTTTCGACGCTCTTTTCGAGTGATTTTCTGTTCCTTTAATCGGTCTAAAATCCGACCGTCAACAGTTCCCAAAACCCAATTTCTTTTTGGTTTCGCAGTTTCCTGTCCAAACAACAATTGGGAAAAATCGAAATTTTTCGGTAAATTCTTCTGCTCCGCAAGGTTCCGTCAATACTCTTAGGTGTAGTTTTGCCATAAATCCGGATTGATTTTTTTTACAATTTCAGTAGATCCCTGTCTTTTTACAATTTCTTAATCGTCGAGTACCATATCTATGTATCATTTTTTTGGAAAATCAAACAGAAAATCCAAAATTTCTAACAAGTTTTCCAACTTGAAACTGAAAATCTTGTAAAGACTCCACTGGTCCAAAATCAAGGGAAAACTTCAAATTTTATAATCACATCTCATTGTTTCTCATGGTCTATCCCAGGGCTTCTTAAACTATGTGTCGCGACCCTAAATGGTGTCGCTTAGCGAAATCTTGAGGTCGCGAGATTTTTAATGAAAAATGTTGAAATACAATTTTGAGAATTTAAAAATGGCGATGGTATTCGAAAAACTTTGTCAAACGACACTGTTGATAATAGAATTTCTGAAATTAACAAGGATGAATTAGTGCAATTTATCACAAAAATTAAAGAAAGCCCAAAATTTTCAATTTTGTTGGACGAAACAACTGATATTACTAAATTAGCGCAGTTGTTAATATATGTCAGGTACGTTTATAAAGAAAACGTTGAGGAAGAATTGTTATTTTGTTGTCCTTTGAAAGACCATACTAGAGGGAAGGGAAAGACATATAATGTAAAGCTGTCGAATTTTTAAAAACTGAAGGCTTAGAATGGCAAAAGTTACAGTATAATCTAAAAAAATTACAGTATAATCTATCTATAATAATGTTTCTCCTGTGATAGTTAAGAAATATTTGCGTTTTCAAGGAGGATATTTCAAGGAGGACATTTCAGGACAATCACCTGTTTTAACTGTCTTGCTTTCCTTCAAGCATCCGTCAGCAGTCCTGACGAATTGGAGGATTTTCTCGCGGTTGACTTTCATGCCGCAGATCGTGGATCTTCCAACGCCATAAGTGCGTGCGAGGTTTGCCGCGGTTTCTCTTTTATCAACATTATTTATGATCTCCTGTTTTTGATACAAACTTAAAGTGACATATCTCCGTTTAGTTGACATTGTACACTAAATAACTACATACACTAAATAATACTCGATAAACGACAAACCAATAACAAAACAAGATGTAATTGTGCGGCGAACAGAATGAGTAGATAGATAAAGCGTGATGGGAGGGAAGGGCACGAGCGGGCATGTTTACTTACATGTATCCGGTGCGGCGTGGCGACATGAAAAAACACGTGTTTACAATCGGATTACTGAACATGTCCGAATAACCAACGGCCGAACTACCAAGATTATACTGTATTTTTATTTTATATTTTTTGGATTAGGAAAAAAAATCACAATCGTAAATGGGCTCGTGAATGAAAAAAGTTTAAGAAGCTCTGGTCTAACCCAAACTGTTAAAGATTTTTCCGAAAATTTAGGAAAATCTCCAAACTTCTTCAGTTTCCCATGGTCTTGTCCATAGCCCAAGTTTTCCAGAAAATCGAGCAGAGGCTCTAAATTTTCCACAAAGATTTTGGTTTTCCAAGGAAAATTTCAAACCATTTGAAAAAAAAATTCTCCAAACCTAGGGAAACGAAACCGATTTTCCAATTCCGTTCCTTTTAAATATTCGAGGGCAAAACAGAAAGATTTCAAAATAAAAAAAACTTCTGTTAGCAGATACTATATGTTGATTTTTTTTATTATAAATTGACTTCAAATTAATTTCAAATAAAAGAACTTCAACGGACAGCTATGCGTTAAAATGATTTCCCCATTCTATGTCGCTTATGTTTGTTGTCGTTCTTTTCGTGTTCTGTTTCTTTATGTATTTGTATAGTTTTGTGTTACTTTTAATATCCTCTCGATTATGTATACTATATCATCCAGCCATCTCTTCTTTGATTTTACTAATTAAGTGCTCTCTTTCTTGTTTGCCTGCTATGTCTTATAGTCAATAGCAATAGTGTATTCGTTCAACCATGCCTCCTCTTGTTTGTGGTTTTTTCCTTAGGACTTAGTCTGCGGCTTCTTCCATGACTATTTTTTGACATAAGTTTTGTTACCTCCTTCTCACACTGCTGCTTCATTTCTATTATCCCTTCGAATGCTTCTGCCGCTCTGTTTCGGATGCTACTTTGCTTCTGACGTGTGCTGGTGAAATTCTAGATAGATGATACAGCTTCTCGACAGGTGTCGGTTTCAGGCAGCCTGTTGTAATGCTGCATCTCGTTTAAGGCCACGTCGACATGCCTTGCGTGAACTGATTTGTACCACACTGGTGCCGCGTACTTGGCAGCGGAGAAACAGAGAGCAAGGGCAGACGTACGCAGCATGGCAGGCTGCGCTCCACATGTTGTGCCAGTGAGCTTCCGTATGATATTATTCCTAGTACAAACTTTGGGCTTCGTATTCTGGCAGTTTTTTGGAAAGATAGTGTTCTTGTTCTCTCCATGTGATTTGCTGCTTCTTGCGTGCGTCCTTATTTCTCAGGTGAAATGCACCTATCTGAGTTTTGCTAGGGTAAGGCTTCAACTGGTTTATGTCGTAGTACTGTGCCATGTTTTCTTGGTGGGCTATGGACTTTTTCTTTTCTCCTACTATTCTAGGTTTAGCTTAGTTATTACTAGTAGGTGGTCTGACCCCTCATCTGCGCCGCAGAACGTTTTCCCGTCCTGTATCATTTTTGCCTACTCTTGGCTATTAAAATATGACCTATTGGGTTTCCTGTATTTCTATCTAGTATTAACCATATTAGCTATTACTAGTAGGTGGTCTGACTCCACGTCAGCGCCGCAGAAAGTTTTCACGTCCTGTATCATTTTTGCCTTCTCTTGGCAATTAGAATATGGCCTATCTGGTTTCTTGTATTTCTATCAGGGATTAGCCATGTTACTTTCTGTTGTCTTTTATGCTGGTATTTTGTGCTAACTATGTAGGTACATAACCATTTCTTTTTCTAATTTACCAATTTTATCCCATTATTATTCGTTTCGTCATGAATTACTTCTTATCTCGCATTCCCCTCCAGTATCCTTCCTTTGCAACGTTTACATTAAAATCGCCCAGAAGCAGTGGTGTGCTGGGAATATGTTAACAATGGGCTCGCTGCCGATGACCGCCACCTGGGGGAGGGGAGCGAATTTTTTAACCCTTTAACCTTTAAAACGCTTTAGACTTAAGCATATCCTTCATAGCAACCAGCAGAATCCTTTAAATAATTAACAGCGTTAATAGACCGAATAATTAAATAATTTACTTTAACAATATTTATGTTACGACTTTGTAAGGCTTCTGAAAGGTACGCGAATTCCTGTAAGATGTCGATCATTAAAGCTAAATCCTTAAGAAATTCCACATTGATTTAATAATCCAGAAGTTTTGTCATTATATTCAGCAATTGCATTATCTATTTCATTGAGATTAACAAATATCAAGCGAGGTTCGAAAAGTTCAACACGTAGATATAAAACTAAAACCAATGTCGATGATTCGTCAATTATAATGTAAATTTTGGCTTTTTTTATTTTGTTATTATTTTTACAAATATTTCTTTTAATATATCTAATGCTACGTGAACATTGTTTTTAAGATTCAGCCTCATTGTTTATAAGATTTCTTTCTATTTAGATTAAGTGAATAAAAAAAAAATTAAATTAATCTAAATAGAAAGAAATGATCTGAAAAACAATGAAATTTTTTTTATTATAAAATAATTATTTATCTGGTTCTCTTTTAGTGACATGAAAGTTTATATGCATGGGCGTAGCCAAGGGGTTCAACAAGGGGTTGGCTGGGTTTGGGGGTTCAACATATTGTTATTATATTTTCTTCAAACTACCACCTCCCTCCCTAAAACTAAACTTAAACCCTGGCTACGCCTATGTAACCAACATATGTACTTTTACAGAGAACATTTCGAATTTGTTATTCCAAGCGAAATAATTACTTTTGGTTTTTGCTTAATAACTTGGTTAACAAACCAAATTGGAATATTAAACTTTGTGAGCGTTTAGATAGATAATTAAGCTGCACGTAGTGCAAACTAGTGCCTTCTAGCTTCATTGGTTATTAAGTTATTGATGTTCAATCTTTGAAATCTTTGTTTTTGATGTTTCTAAAATTCCAGTCGACATCTAATTATTGCACTAGATAGGAGCGTTAAACATCGACGACGTTTAGTTAACTAATTTACCTACTATTTCGTGAAAACTAGAATATTCTAGTTTAATTCGTTACTGAGTTATTGACGTTCAAACTTTGATATCTTGTGTTTGAGATGTTTTTGAGATTTTGTACATTTTGGACGATATCTCCGTTAGTGCACTAGGTAGAAAAACTAAACTTTTAAGACGTTTATTCAACTAATTTAGCTACTATTTCGTGAAAGCTAGAAGATTCTGGCTTAGTTAGTTACTAAATTATTGATGTTCAAACTTTAATATCATTGTTTTTGAGATTTTTTGCTTTTTACACGATATCTCAGTTAGTGCAGTTAGTAGGAAAATTAAACTTTGTGGATCTTCAGTTAACTAATCTAGCTACTAGTTAGTGCTTAACCCCCCTTCAATCCCCCTTCCCCCGAAATATGCAACATATAGCAATAATTTTATATTGAAATCAGGAGGGACGAGTAGAGACGACTATCTTCAAGAGAGCATGGTAGATGTGGAGTTTAGGAACCTTTGTGTTTTACTTTTAGAAAGTAAATTTGTGCATTTCTTTAAAACCCCCCCGAAACCAAAAATTTGAAGCAAAATTTACAAATCTGAACCAAAATATAGAAGCAAAATGTTCAATTTATAGGCAAAATTTTCAATTTAAAAGCAAAATATTTATAAGCAAAATTTAAAATTTAGAAGCAAAATGTTCAATTTAGAAGGAAAATTTAGGAGCAAAATTTTCAATTTAGAAGCAAAATATTAAATTTATAATAGGGGTATTGGGTGGTTATAAAATATTTTTGGAAATATTTTCTAACCCAACCGAACTCGCAGATTTATAAAAAAATATCAATGGGCTCGCCCATTTATACAAAATTTGGGCTCGCGCGAGCCCCTGCTAGCCCACTCCAGCACACCACTGCCCAGAAGGATGAGCGAGTCGTGTTTTGGGGTTGCCTCGCATATCTTTCCTAATTGATAATAGAACTCGTCCTTTTTCTGTTCGTCTGTCACCTCTGTTTAAGACCGATATGTTGACTATTTCGCTTTTCTTCTTATATGCGATATCCATCGGTTTACACTCGTAAATTCCATGTTCTTGCTCAGCGTTTTGCCTATCATGAAACCCTTACGACCTTGCTTTCCATATAGGTTTTTTCCTTGCCACCATATAGGAGTGTGTACAGTTTTTGTATTTTTTCTTAAAAATATGTTTTCGATTATATCCAGTCTTACACGTCTAGTCGTGTCAGAAAATATTGTTTAGTCCAAACTATTTGTCTGAAAGATTTGCCTGCTGGCTTATAACATGGAATGGACTGTGGATATTTTTTGACATGGCAAGGCTGGGTAGACAGACTGACGGACTGAACGAAAACGGATTTGGACTTATCTAGACGCGACAGAAACAGCAACAAAAATTTGGAAAAACTGCACATGAATTAAAAACGAAAACAAGACGCGAACTAAATTCGTTGACAAGAAAATTGACATTAAAGCTTGATTTCTGAAACTTTTTTATGCAAAATTCTTCCAATCGCTTCGCAAATTTAGTTAAAAATTTCGTTGATGGTTTCAAATTCCAAAAATTTGCATTACCAAAATTACGTTAGTTTAAAACAAAAAACACCCAAGTTGTTTTTTGTTTTAAACTAACGTAATTTTGGTTTTTTTAGCAAACAAAATAATTAACAATTTGACATAAAAATTAACTGAAAGGTCGGATTTAATATTGCATATCAATGAGTTGAACAATAATACCACAACTAGTATTAGGGTTCTTTAGGTTTAGTACATGTATTGTATATTTAGGATTAGTAAGTCATGAAATGAATAATGAATTGAAAAATATTAAACCACAAATGTAATCGTACATTTAGGAAAACCAGTACAGGGTTAACATGATTGCAAATATTATTGTGTTAAATATAATAAGGTGTTCAATAATTTAAGGTGTATAATTAGGTGTAATTGAAATTAGGATTGGCAGATGTGTGATGTGTTGCGTTAGGGCTAGTGTTTAATCAAATTCTATTGTGTAGAGTTCATTCTACTTTGTTATTGGGTATTTTGCAGTCTCTTGGGGTATAAGTGGGCATGGATAATAGTTAAGTATGTAATAATATTTATCTACGACCACTATTGTAAATGTCCATTATTGTACAGTTCGTGGACTATGTAAATACATCGTAACACACACGTATATAACAGTCCGCGATAAATGATGAGTTATGATTGATAACGCACACGTACATTTGGTTTACGATTCGGTAATTGGTTGAGAGCTGCTATTACGTGCTCATACGTGCTGCGCCCCCCCGTGCCACAATTCAAACTAACGGAAATTGATATTGTGCGCATTGGGTTGCCTATATATATGAACACTCTTATTCTAGTTTAGCCCAAATAAGTACTAAATAATTAGGTATGTAACCATTAAGAATGTATTTCTTTTTATTTCTTTCAAGTTAAATAATGTCGAGTAACAGTTATATATGAAAATACAACTGTTTGTTTATTATAATGTTAAATAATGATAATTAAATAAACATAACATAATAAGAAATACATTTATTCCATCAAACATATTTTTTTTATTAAACAGAAACAATTTAGTGTGGTCGTAAATAAAGTATAGCATACAACTCGAGTTATAAGGCAACTACGTACTCGCGGAATTACGCACTCCCCGCTACGCGGGTAACTGTTCCGCTCGTACGTAATATGCTTCTTACAACTCTCGTTAGGTGATATACTATTAGGAATCATTCAAATAATTATCATCTGCAGTTTTTGAGCATGGAATGCAAATAACTGCCCCTTTCTGCAAAGAATCCTCCTGACTTTGGCTTTGGATTTAGTTTGTACATTCTTCAACTTGCACTTATCAGAAGAATCTGTCCAAAGTAAAAGTGTTCTAGCGCGGGTGAGTGTTTGAGTGTTGTTAAGAAAAACTTTACATATTGTCTTATTACATCACAGTTGGAAACAATGTACTCTTCGATGTTACAGATTGTCTATGTTTAAATGTTTGATGTTAAAAGTGAAATGAATTTTACATTTATCAAAACATCATCATATACTTTTTTAACGAAAATAATGGCCATATCGAAGTTTTAAGGTAATTATTGGTAATGCAAACACAAATTTTGTTCATTCAAGAATTTACAAATTATAACAGTTTTGAACGATTTACTTAAATTATGTAACTAGAGTCCCTCTAGTAAGAGTCTGGCTGGCACTCTTCAACTATACCTCAGCTATTTCGTAACGCAAAAATTTAAAGAGTCAGAGACAAGAATCCAACACAAAAAATCATTTCTGCAAAGTTCGAGATTACCCGATATTTACGTTAACTAAATCGCAAGTAATATATGTTACGGTAAAAGTTAAAACACGATAAAATCAATACTAAAAAGAATAGTATATTAAATACTTTGTTTCAATTGTTTATTTGAAAATAGAAAGATGCAATAGACCGTTTTACGGTTAATTAAGGGCATGCGCATCCACCAAGTTTGACAGGCGGGAATATGAAAGTTTCGGGCACATATTTAGTTATACGTCAAAAAGTTCGGGCACTTTTTGACGTATAACATGGTGGAAATTGACAGATGAGCACAAAAAATTTCAACTACGAAAAGGACTATTTGAATGAGTTCTCACAACTCATGCTCAACTCACAGAAATGTCACAGCTGAAATTAAGGTAAGGAGACGTAACTTAGGCCTGGGATGAGGTAGGTCCCACTCCTTAATTAGTCGCCTAAATCTCTCTCTGTCCAATATATCTTCTTTTTTAACCCCCATCCGATCCAAGTCCAATCTCACTTCCCAAAATCATTTCGGTTCCGTCTTCCTCTTCCTGAAGAATTCAAAAATCCTCAGTCAGGTCGGTCAGTCTGGTACTGTTCATCCTCACCAAGTGCCCATAAAACTTTTCTTTTTTCTCATTAGGGCTACAATTCCTTCTGTGTTCAGGTATAGTTCTTAGTTAGGTTTTAGTCTCCTCTCTCCATCCTTGATATTTGGGCCTAGGATTTTTCGGAGCATTTTTTCTGTTCTCCGGATGTCTTCGAGGCCACCCTTCCCAATCATGTCTAGTGTTTTTGCTGCATACTGACATTCAGGTCTGACAGTATCTAGGTGTCGAAATTTGGCCCCAAAGGATAGACCCTATTGTTGTATGTATCATTTGTAAGTTGATAAGCCATTTCCATTCTTTTCGCCCGCTCTTTGATGGCATCCTTTCCCATTGTCCTGCAATTTTTCTCCCAAGTACTTAAAACACTTAATTCGCTTTATCTTGGCTTCTCTCAACTCCAGGTGGAGAGAAGCTTCTTTGATGTTGGGCACATTTTTATCGCTGTTTCAACAACGGTAGTATCACAACATCGTCGACGAAGTTCTTTACCTCTCTCTAACCTGAAAGCCTGTTTATCCGAAATTCCCTTCGGCCATTCTCGAATAACTTTTTCTACGACGCAGTTCAATAATATTGGTGATAGCCTATATTTTTGATTTCGAAAGGCTCTGACAACTCTCTCCGGAACTTTATGCTGGAGAAAGTATTGCTTATCGTCTGTTGAAATAGATTCCTCGTCTTGTTGTCCACACCAAATTACTCGAAAATTGCCAATAAGGTTTTTGGGTAAATGGTGTCATAAGCCTTTCGGAAGTCCACAAAGATGGCGACATATTTATTCTGTCCCAACATGTTGTCTCAAGAACAGTAATTCAGAATCCAGTAACCCTTCTATTCTTGTCAGTTACGCTTTCCAGAAAATCTTGTCGAGAAATCTGTTTCGAGAAAAGAAAGGAACTGAAACAAAAGAGATGCCTCTATAATTATTAGCGTCCACCTTGTCACCCTTCTTGTGAAGGGCATGGATCAAAGCCATTTGCCAGTCAGCAGGGATCCTCTCAATTATCTATATGTTCTCAAGTAACCGAGTGAAAAATTTTACCTGAAATATTTTTTGACTCCCGCAGATCCCAGTTGTAGGAGTGCAGGGACGATACCATCTGCACCAGCAGCTTTGTTGGTCTTGAATAATCCGGAAAATGTTGTCTTCGTCAGGAGGCAATGAATTTGGAGATGATACTTCTTGTGGTTCCATTTTCAGGTTTTCTTGCGGACCATCACAGTTAAGCAGTGAGTCGAAATATCTGGCAAGGATGTCACAGTGTTGCTTATCGGTCATTCCTAACCTCCCTTCTCCATTCTTGAAACACATGCCTGGTGCCTGATAGCCCATTAACCGCAATTTGAACATCCGGTAAAAATTCCGTGTATTGTTCATTTGGAAATCTTTTTGCGTTTTCTTTAGCTGATCTCCTTCATATTGTCTCTTAGTCCCTCTGAAAGTCCGGGCTGTATGTTTCATCTGATTTCGGAAGGTTAACAGATCATCATCTTGTTTCGTTGAGCTACATTTCTTCCATGCCTCTTTCCGGCGTCTCAGTGCCTCGCCACATTCTGCATTCCACCAATTTTGTCTTATTCGCTTTGTCTGAGGAATCGTTCTTCCAGCGTCACCTTGGATCTTGTCTCGGATTACATCCCAATTTCCTGACGCAAGGCACTTCAGTTCATCTCTGTAACTTTTCCTTGTCGCATTATTGGATTAATTCCGACATCATATCGAGGGATATTTTGTCTCCTTGTTCTTTTCCTGGTTGGTAAAAACTTCAATTTAATTCTGGTCGGGTAGTGATCGGAGTCTACTTCTGCTCCCCTTGCTACTTTCACATTCATGATTTCTCTCTCTCCCTTCGTAGAAGTGGCGACGTGGTCGATCTGAAATTCTCCCAATAGAGTATTGGAGGATTGCCATGTCTTTTGTTTCTTGGGTAAATGCTTGAAAGTCGTTGAAATAAGAGTTTCTAGCCATTCCTATCTGGTACGTTTATGTTCGGGATATTCTCCTACTATCTTCCGATATTTTCTCTCCTTCCCGATCTGCGCATTGGAGTCACCCATTAGTACCTTGATGTTCTTGTTTGGTATCCGAGACATCTGATCTTCTAGCTCTTCCCAGAACTGTTCGACTTTGTCTGGATTCTTGCGATTATCTTCGTTGATCGGGCTGTGAGCATTTATGAGATTGTAGGTCTTGTTGCCACATCCTAAGTGCAGAAGTGACAGTCTTGGTGATGAAGTTTCAAAGCCTATTACAGACTCTATTAAGCACTTGTCTACTATAAACGTTGTTCCAAGAAGCGGTAGGGATTTGGTATTAGCTACTATGATCGCTGGTTTCCCTTTGTATATCCTGTATATATATCAAATTATTAATTTATGTAAAAATTGTAAATTTCCAAAACATTTAGTTTTTGTTTACAAAGAAAAAATATAAACGGTTACGAAATATCTATATTGATACCATCTGGAATTAGAACTTGAAGAAAATGAATGTATACTCAACATCTACATTTGAAAAGCACTCAACTCAAAGTTAACATGGTGAAGAGAAAAGATTGGAAGTTTTAGATTGGGATATGCCATTGTTTTTCTGATTTGAGCAGCGATTCCGCTAGGTAAACAGTAAATTTCAGCAAAAAAATGTAAACAAATCCGCTTGATGCGAGCGCAATCCGTGCAAATAAGGTGAGCCTGAACACGAGTCTGAACGTTTTTAGTCATCGGTGTGCGATTGTCGGCAAGGGATGTGTTTTCCTACGGGCAAAAATTGGGAGAATTCAACATTCTGAGATTATTGTCCAACATGTTTTGTCTGTTTGCGAACTTTGTGTTGAAATTTCGGTATTAACGTATTACCGCCACCACACATTTTTAAATGCCGCCAATCTACACCTAAAATTTTTATGATAAATCATAAAATAAAAAAAATTATTTAAAATTAAAACATTTTTAAAACTCAAAGTACTTTATTTTTTTAACCCCGGTTAGATTAGGTTGCCCGCCGCGAAGCTGACATGTCTGCCAGCTTCGCGGTGATTTGTCAATCAAGACAACATACTCGCGGCAGCGCGAACTCTCGATCCAATATATAGCGGTGGTGGCGTTAATACGTAAGTGCCGATCTTAGTTATGAGATATCATAGATATAGGCAACTCATTATAAGCATTGTCCGCATGCGCATTGGAGCAGGACAGAAAGGCATAGGGAAAATAAATTTGAAGGGGTAATATAAAAATTGTTTAAAATTGTTTAAACTATTGAAATTTGTATCTTATTTCGGATCGTTATTTATCTTTTCTTATATAACCTAATCTAACCATCGATTTTGTTCAAATCTGTAGCTACGGTGGCGTTTTTTTACACGCGACTGGAGGTTTTATGAAAATTTCTGTTTATTTGAATTGTGGCATAGGGGGCGCTGAACGTATATCTCATAACTCAATTTAACCGAAATTTCTGCTGAGGTGTTGATTATGTAGTTTTTTTTTGTTTTTGATTTTATTTTAATTGTTATGGGAAATATGTAAACAAATCGGCTTCAAGCGAACAAATAAGGTCAACTCGAACACGATTCTGATCGTTTGTAGTTGTAATTGGAGTGCGGTTGTCGTATGAGAATGAATGATCTCGTTATCAAAAATTGCGGAAATTCAGTGAAAATTGTGCTGAAACTTTGTGAGATTGTTGTAATACATTTGGTGTGTATGTTTGTGAAAGTGTTGCTGACATTTTTGCTTTGGTGAGTTTTTGCATGGCTTTATTAACTAGGTTTAAGGAAAAATTCTTAATTTTCGGAAAATAAGTTGTAGAACGAAAATTTCAGGTTTTTTTGTTTATAAAATTTTGTTTGAACTTATTTTTGCAAATTTGTCGAAAATTGAGGAAACTTTATTAGATTTTGTGGGAATGTTTGACTTGACATAACTTTTAATTTCAATTACATTAACACTTTCAATTACATTACATACAATTACATTAACGCAATTCACATTAACTTTTTGGAAAATTTGTGGAAAAATATCGGGAAATCAAATGGATTTATTTGTTTTCTTTTTATATATTCAAGAAATCAAGAAGTATTTAACAAAACTTATGAGAAATTTAAGTAAAACGTTTACAATGTTTACAATAAAATTTGTTGAAAATCTAAATAGAACCCAAAAGGATTCTAATAAAATTATGTAAATTAAACGCTGTAAATGGTTGATAAATGTAAATTGAATTCACATTTACCTACCAAACTGGCAAACGTGTACATATAACAGAAAGTGTGTACATTTACCTAACTACATACTTTTTCCGTAACATATATTCTGAATTCAGGCTTAATTCTAGATGTAATTGATAATTAATCAATAGACATTTACATTGAATTGAAAACTTCTCTATGTTTTTACCACACTTATAATATTTAAAAATGTTATATAACTTATTATTCACGTTTATAAAAATTTCTACACATATCACGACTCGAGTTTCAACGTTTGACGGTCATTTTCAAGTGACGACGTCAAACGTCGAAACTCGAGTCGTGATATGTGTAGAAATTTATATAACTGTGAATAATAAGTTATATAACATTTTAATATATTATAAGTGTGGTAAAAACATAGTTATTTTTTCAATTCAATGTAAGTGTGAATACCACGTAGTAACTGTCGCAACCATCCTATTCACAATAGACATTTATGTGAAATAATTGACTATTTCCTGTTTAAGCATCCAATTTTAATTTGTTATTAATTTTCTCTTATTCCTCACGAAAAGGCAAAATTAATTCTAATTTGAAGAGTTAGATTTACGATAAATACTTAACTCTAAAACTCTAAAATCCTTGATCATGATTTTTTTTGTTACTATAATGGCTGAAATATGGCTGAGCCAATCATAAATTGAATTCAATGACTCTTACTAGAATGTCTCTATATATAACCAATTTGCAATGTAATCTATCGCACTGTAACGTAAAAGGCAAACAAATTATAAGAGGTTTTAAAAAAATTTAAAATAAAATAAATGATGTGGCACGTGTTAAAATATTCAAATATATCTCATTAAACTACTTTTCAATTTATGTAGAAAACGTTAGACAACCGGCTGAAATGATTTTAAGTTTGACAAGGAATAATTTTCAGTCCGACAAAGATAGTGAAGATAGAAACGTAACGGAGCTGTGAAAATTGTAAAATATTGATATTGTATAGATATTTAAATAGAGTTGATAGAGTTTAATGATTTTTTGAATCAATATAGAGCTGTTTGTGATAAGGTTGTGATTAGTTGAATAGTTGGTACAGCAGCAAGTTGTACAGAATTGACAAATTTAAGTACTTACGTACTAACGCCACCGCAGCTACAGATTTGAACAAAATGGATGGTTAGATTAGGTTATAACAGAGCAAATCCAGACCACATATCGCGCGGTAGCGCGACCTCTCGATCCGAAATAAGAAATAGTGATTTATATTAGAGTGTGGAAAGTTTGAGATTACATCGCGACAGCTCGTTTGGGGAACGAGGCCGAAGGGCGAGTTCCTCATTAGCTGGAGCGCTGTAAAATCATTTCCGCACGAAATTTGTATAAATTTTTTTGGCCGACAATTATTATTTAAGAAACAAATAGACCCTCCGCCTCCACTGCCGGTTCCCCACTCCCGCCCCCATGTCCGGTTCCCATTCCATTTCCGGTTCCCACCTCCCACTTCCCGTTCCCACCCCACGGAAGTGGGTAGTGTACCTACCCTAACTTCCTGTTCCCATCCCACTCCCAATTTCCACCCCACTTCCGGTTCCCACTCCACTTCCGGTCCCCACCCCACTTCCAGTTCCACCCCACTTCCGGTCCCCACCCCACTTCTAGTTCCCACCCCACTTCCGGTTCTGAAAAATGTCCCACTTCCGGTTCTGGAACCGGATGTGGGGTTTGAACTGCAGAAGGGGGTGGGAACCGAAAGTGTGAGTGGGAACCGGAAATGGGCAAGGGAACCGGACGTGGGGTGGGAACCGGAAGTGGGAGCATGATGTTGGCCGGAAGTGGAAGTGGAGGGTTCACAACGAACCATCTTTCCCAACTATTTAGATTATTTACAATATTGGAAATTATTTTATTTGGCACAATGCGGGAAAGTACGGCTACCATGCGGGAAAGTGACTTTACCGCATTGTAGCCGGACTTTGCAACATAGTGGGTAGTGCTAGTTTCGCTTGATGTATACACGATGTCAAAGCTAGTTTTACAATTCAGGAGGCCAAAAAAAATATTGGAACTGTTAGATTAGGTTATATTAGAGCAGATAAATCCAGACCGGTGGCGTTAATACGTAAATACCCAAATTTATTTGAAATCATAATTAATTATTATATTTGTATTACTTTTTCTATTGTCTTTTTCTATTAGTCATCGTTATAGTTTTCCATTATTCATGAAAACACTTAATAATTTCTTTAAATTCAATTGAATTTGACAACATAAACACGCACAATCTTCCACGTGGTTGCGAATAATCTTTAATCCTCGACCGCAATTCTTTTTTCAGTTTTGTCGATTGTAATTAAAAGTATTTTGGATATGAATTTGCAGAAATTTTCTCGAATTTGTAAAAATTTTTTGTTTTCTCCAAGGTTGGTGTCAAATATAAATAATGTATATAATTTATAACCACGCCAAAGTGTATACATTTTTCACTCTCAACAGATATAGCTGTCCGTGTGAGTTAAGTGTTAGACGTGTACTTTAACGCATGTACGCTTAATGTATACAGTATACGTCTCATACCGCACGGATGTATATATCCCTTGAGAATGGCAAATGTTAGTTTGCTGAAGCGTCGAGAATCCGGTTCTTTTCAGAATCAACCCTCAACATAAAAGTAGAATCCCCGAGATCAACACATAACCGCAAAATCCTCAATATGATCTTGATTATCCGGCGGTGAGTTAATCCGACACGTTCCGTAATCCGGCACTTTAGGAAAACACGTGTCTTTTCTTTCCACTGTCCCGCGTCGGATATAAACTTAGCGCACAGCTGAAATAAAGTCAAAAGAGACACCCTTAAACTCTTAAAACTTCATTCACGATTCTGACCGAGCTAACTCTACTCCACAACTGTCTTCGGAACTTTTACAAGAGCTTTGATGTTACGCTGACAAAAGATGACATAGCTTGGCTTCAAGGCACAAGCGAAGAAAAATTTAATTCCATTTCTGACGAAGAAATCCTCAGCCAAATTTGTTCCACGTATGACGATGAACAACTGATATCTATTTCTTGACATCGTTGCACGTGCAATGTCTAGCCGGTTAATGCCTTGTTTAATCTAATAATCTTTCAAAGAATTTAGTCTAACTAAACCCATCCATAGTGTCAATCCTAAAAATTTCAGTATTTCTGCTGCATCAATTGATATCCAATTACTAATGCCAGCATATTTTCCTTTGTGATGCTATAGTCTGCTGCACAAATCTATTAGTTTCAGTGACAATGAGATCTATAACCTCGTCATCTACGATTAGCAAAAAAGCTTATAGGAGAGAGACGTTCTCTGGTAGATCTCTTTGCAGTCCTTGGGAACCAGTGAACTGAAACAATTTATGCCTTCCAACATATTCCCTCGAAACAGAATTCGCTGTTTCTTTCTCAACTAGCTCCTGACCAACCTCTTCTGCGATTTCTTCCATGGCTAATTGCTGATCATTTGAATTGAAGATCATTTTCGATGCATCATTATCATCGATTTCATTGTCAGATAATTCTTGTGAGATTGGTGGGGAATCATCAGGCTCCCATCCTGGATCTACGAAAGAGTCATCTGAATCATAGTCGTCGGCGCTATAAACTTCCATGTCGATTTCTTCAGCAATTTCTTACAGCTCGTATGAAAATTGCACCTAAAAATGTCAGAACGTCGCAAAATATTGACATATATTCTGACATTTTTAGGTGTAAACTGTTTACTCTTCAAAATTTACAACAAAAGATAAAAAAGTGTAAAATATGTCATACTTATATGAATGACTACACTTTCTTGACAGGCCACGTCATTCATAAATGTATGAAACCAAAAATTGCCAATATTAAAAAAGTATACAAAAACATAAACCACAAACATGTTTGCATTAAGTGAATTACAGGAGAACACTCCTTGGCCTTGTGTATATTTCTTTACATTTGACACTCTGAATGTGTTAATATCGTTTGAACTACAAGCATTCTCCCTTAAGTGAATCATCTCATACATTTATTCGCTATGTGCGAAGTGCATGGTGGGGGTATAGTAAAGCGATCGGAGCGCATGCCGTGGCAGAAATCCGCAACGATTCGGGCTAATCAATTTGTTTATATTTTGAAATCGGTCATAATTGTTGTTGTGTTGTGAACTGCGAAAATAACGGCACACATAGTCGGTGTTAACTCTATATTTTTCCTAGAGTGTCCTGGAAATTATATCAAAGAAATAAATAAATATATGCTATAAAAATAAAAAAGTAAACGATACAACTTTAAATTACGATATTAATAAATCAATTTTATTTGCGCTATATTTTATGTGATTATTATCATTATTACATCATAGATTATTATTACATAGACAATGTTTGAACTTAAATATCTCATGATGAACTTTCACTTCTTTCCCTTCTTTTTCTTCTCTTCCCAAAATCTCTTCAACCTTAGACTGTGGTCCTGTTTCCTTTGTTCTGTCCACAATGTTCCTATCTTCTTCCTTTCGCTTACTAAAAATTTGGCATTTTTAATTTTGTCTCTGAATTTTTTGTCTTCTATCATTTGCTGATTGATCCCCTATTGCTTTAAGTCATCTTCTATTTCATGAAACCAATTTGTTTTCCTACTTGAACTGTTTACCACATCAAGGACATTTTTGTCGTTTATCGTTTTGTCGTTAACCGTTTGTCGTTAACTGTTTACCACATCAAAGTCTTTCTTTGTTGTTTATTGTTCATTCTCTATATGTTACCATAGAAAGTAGGTCTGCGTTTTCTAATGATATCTGTGACTATGTCTGTGTGTTCATATTGCTCTTTGGTAAGTCTTTTCATCCATTTCCCATCTCTGTGTACTGCTCCAAATATTTTTCTGAGAATTTTGCGTTCAATTTTTTCTAATTCTATGATGCCAGATGCTCCTATTATGGTCGTTTTTGACGCATGCAATGCTTCAAGCTATACAATTGTTTCGTGTCTGAGTTTGGCCAGCCTTGATATGGCCATTGGCCTACCATGTAAGTTTGAATGCTTTCTGGAGTTTGATGTTTGATCCTACTATTTGTATATATTCAGGTAAGTCTTCAAATTTTTCAACTCTTTGTATAGATCTATAGGTCGTATGTATGGTACGTACATTGTTGGAATGACATTCATTCTTTACATTCCATGTATTGGGTGTTCTCATAATATATCTGTAAACCTGTTATAGTGGCTGTTTCATGTAATCGCTCCAGTGCTTCATTTGCCTTATATGTGTTATTGCTGGGTATGGCAATGTCTTCTGCAATTGCCAGACATTTTATGATCGTTTTTGTTTCGCGTGTACTTCCTAGTTGTATGCCTTTCACTTGTTCCTCTAACTGCTTAACAATTTTATCTAAGACCATGTGGAACAAAATTGGTGTGAGGCATCCTCCTTGTCTGACACCTGTCCCTATCTGAAAGGGTTCTGAAATTTCACCCATGATCTTGATATTAGAGTTAGTGACCATGAGCGTTAGTTGTATAAGCGCCCTGTTTTTTTTTTGTCAAAGCCATATTCTTCCAGTACTGCAAAGAACGTTTGTCTATTAATGCTGTCGAACGATTTTTTAAAGTCCACAAAGGTTATTCCATAGTCCACAGGTCAGTCCAAAGGTTAGTCCACAGTGTTATTTGTCTGTCTGACTTTCAATATTGTTCGTAGGTTCCGAATTCAGGATCTTCCTTTTCTAAAGCCAGTCTGGTATTCTCCTATTTGAGGATCTGCTTGTGGTTCTAGCCTGTTCAATAACTCTTTAGAGAATATTTTGTAAGTGACTGGCACTTGTGAAATACCTCTGTAATTATTTGGATATGAATTATCACCATTTTAATGCAATGAGTGCATCAAGGCACATTTCCATTCTTCAAGAATTTTCTCTGTGATCCAAATGTCTGTAATGATCTTACGAATTTTATGTGATTAATTATTGTCTTTATTATTTGAGTGTTGATGAGTCGCTGTGGTCTCCAAAACCCCTCTACACAATTTGTTGTGAATTTTATTCGAAGCAAAAAATCAGACAAATCAAATCAGCAAACAAGTTCGGGTTATGTTCTTCTAAATCTTGTATCATGTATCTTCTTCTTCGTATCTTCTTGAATCATGTATCTTCCCTAAAATATATCGAAAGAAGAAAGTTAGTGATTGACAAGTCCTAGCTAATATACACGCCTGATAAAGGAAGAACCACAAAAGTCTCAGATACCACATTAAATCAAGTACGAATTGAAGAAGGTATTGCTATTATTTTGTAGCTCCTCAACATCCCTTGCATGTTGAGCTAAAACTAATCTATTTCCCCTGATCACCTTTTGGGGTTGGAAATTTATATAATATTTATATAATATAATACACGTTCAAAACCGTTTTTTATAATAACATCCAATTTCTAAATATCTGTACCTGTTTTTAAAAAATCCTCTAAAAACACTATTTGCCGTCTTTAAATTTTTCTTTTAATTATTTTATTTTGTATAAAACATTTCGCATAACCGTAATCCCGGATAGTTGTTTTATATTTTGTTCCTGACCAATCTCTTCTGCGATTTCTTCCATGGCTAATTGCTGATCATTTGAATTGAAGTTCATTTTCTATACATCATTATCATCGATTTCATTGTCAGATAATTCTTGTGAGATTGGTGGGGAATCATCAGGCTCCCATCCCGGATCTACGAAAGAGTCATCTGAATCATAGTCGTCAGCGCTATAAGCTTCTATGTCGATTTCTTTAGCAATTTTTTGCAGCTCGTATATAAATTGCACCTAAAAATGTCAGAACGTCACAAAATATTGACAGATATTCTGACATTTTTAGGCGTAAACTGTTTACTCTTCAAAATCTAAAACAAAAGATAAAAAGTGTAAAATATGTCATACTTATTTGAATGACAACACTTTCTTGACAGGTCACGTCATTCATATATGTATGAATCCAAAAATTGCCAAAATTAAAAAAGTATACAAAAACAGAGGTGTTCTCATAAGATATCTGTAAACCTGTTTTAGTGGCTGTTTCATGTAATCGCTCCAGTGCTTCCCTTGCCTTCTATGTGTTATTGCTGGGTATGGCAATGTCTTCTGCAAATGCCAGACATTTTATGATTGTTTTCGTTTCGCGTGTACTTCCTAGCCGTATGCCTTTCACTTGTTCCTCTAACTGCTTAATAATTTTATCTAAGACCATGTGGAACAAAATTGGTGTGTGGCATCCTCCTTGTCTGACACCTGTGCGTATCTGAAAGGGTTCTGAAATTTCACCCATGATCTTGATCTTAGAGGTGGTGACCATGAGCGTTAGTTTAATAAGTGCCCTGGTTTTTTTGTCAATGCCATATTATTCCAGTACTGCAAAGAGCGTTTGTCCATCAATGCTGTCGAACGCTTTTTTAATGTCCACAAAAGTTATTCCATAGTCCACAGGTTAGTCCAAAGGTTAGTCCACAGTGTTATTTGTCTGTCTGACTTTCAATATTGTTCATAGGTTCCAAATTTTTTCGATGCATGATCTCCCTTTTTCTAAAGCCAGCCTGGTATTCTCCTATTTGAGGATCTGCTTGTGATTCTAGTCTGTTCAATAACTCTTTAAAGGATATTTTGTATTTCTGTAATTATTTGGATGTGCATTATCACCATTTTAATGTAATGGGTGCATCAAGGCACATTTCCATTCTTCCAGCATTTTCTCTGTGATCCAAATGTCTGTAATGATCTTACGAATTTTATGTGATTAATTATTGTCTTTATTATTTGAGTGTTGATGAGTCGCTGTGGTCTCCAAAACTCCTCGACACAATTTGTAGTGAATTTTATTCGTGGCAAAAAATCAGACAAATCAAATCAGCAAACAAGTTATGTTCCCACGATCTTCTCTAAAATATATCGAAAGAAGAAGGTTAGTGATTGACAAGTCCTAGCTAATATACACGCCTGATAAACGAAGAACCACAAGAGTCTCAGATACCACATCAAATCAAGTACGAATTGAAGAAGGAATTGCCATTATTTTGTAGCTCCTCAACATCCCTTGCATGTTGAGCTAAAACTAATCTATTTCCCTTGATCACCTTTTCGGGTTGGAAATTTATATAATATTTATATAATATTATACACGTTCAAAACCGTTTTTTACAATAACTTCTAATTTCTAAATATCTGTATCTGTTTTTAAAAAAATCCTCTAAAAACACTATTTGCCGTCTCTATATATTTTTTTAATTTTGTATAAAACATTTCGCATAACCGTAATCCCGAATAGTTGCACATGTTGGGTGGCGCTACAGTCGTGCACCTTGTCAAATGATGCCGCTATCGAATTGTCGCACAAATATTATAAATTGGAAATATTTGAAGATTTGATTATTTCTTTTAGATTTAATTATTTATAAGTTTTTTAAATAAACTAAGAAACTTAAAACAAATTTGATTTAGTTTTTATTTTAATACCTATTTTAGAAACAAATTATTGCTAGAATTTTTTTCAATTAATATTGTTTTTACATTGAATTGAAAAATTCACTTTGTTTTTTAACACACTTATATTATGTAAAAATGTTATATAACTTATTATTCACAGTTATATAAATTTCTACACATATCAGGACTCGAGTTTCGACGTTTGACGGTCATTTTCAAGTGATATGTGTAGAAATTTATATAACTGTGAATAGTAAGTTATATAACATTTTTACATAATATAAGTGTGGTAAAAAAAAGTGAATTTTTCAATTCAATGTAAGTATGGATTACCACGTAGTAACTGTCGCAACCATCCTATTCATAATATTGTTTTTAAATATTCATTTATATTTTTTTAAATCATTTTTCTTCTTTCTCTCTAATTCTCTCATTTTCTCAAGTTTTAATCAAATTTTCAAAATTATTTCTTCTTATTCTGACACTACTGCCCAGAGTACGCTTTGGCATTAACAATCCCCTTCCGACGTTGACTATTTTCCTTCTGTATTTTATCCACTACCTAACTTTGGGTCTGATGCCTAATATATAAAAAAAACCTAATAAGCTCTTCCTATTATTCTTTGGCACTTTTTAAATATTTTTTTCTATTATTTCGTTTTTTTTTTTCACCGACAAAAATAATTTTGTAGCACATTTAATAGTAGTAATACTTGTTGGAGTATGAAAATGTAACAAGAGGACTACTAATCTTGAGATCCTTGTGCTATATAGCACATTTATTTTCACAATTAAAAACAATTATATACTTATTTTTTCCCAGCACATTTTTTCTTCATTAAAGCAGCAGTTATATGCAAAATATGCCAATAAAAAAATTTCTTTCCATATGTATTTGAATATGTATCTTATACATGACAATTGTATGTATTTTCTATTTGGTTTTTTAATACAATATTTTGGCATATTTTTCAAAATATCTGTATTTTCTTTAATTCAATTTTTAATTTTATTAAATAGCACATTATTAAGTCTTCCAAAAAATCCAATTAAATAACTTTTAATTTTTCTTCCTTTTTGTATTATTTTTTACGGAAAATATTTTATTCCGTTAAAACGTCACAGTTTGAACATAATAAAACATTTTCCGTTTTTCGTTATTTTACAGATTTTCTTCAAGTTTTTCAAAGTTTTGTTTGCAAGACTGTGATAAAAATTGCACATGATTTTGGAAAAAATTATATTACACAATAAAAAAACATTTTTTCGAAATACTCAAAATCATCCTTTTAATATTAATTTTACATTTTACTCGCAAAGTTTCAAAATCATCGAAATTCATGATTCCTCTATAATTAAAAAAAATACTTATAATTTCTCAAAAAAAAAAGTTTTAATCATTTCATTTGAAACATTTTCTATACTAGAGGCTCGCGACATGTGCATTATGTAATCGCAGTGTCCTGCATATCAAGTGTTCATTTCCAAAGTAATACAACCTCTTTTTAATCCAATAAAAAGCTTGAGTTTTGACTGTACCATGAACTTTATTTATAAATCTAATTGTATAACAAAAATATATACATTTTAATCTAATTGTGTAGACTAGTAAGCGAATATATAGCAATGTACGAAACAAAATATATAACAATGCATCAAAACAATTATATAACCAAGTTTTGGAAAAAATTGTGTGCTCGCAAGATTTCAAAAATCTTAGATAATGTTTCAATAATGCCCCTTCTATTGATATGTATATGTACAATTTTATTTATATCTCAACCTATTATCTTCTAGCCTCTGTTATTATATGTAAGTTGCTATATTTCAATGTACCACTCACTACCTAATTTCAATTAATACTTACGTATTAACTCGATCGCAGCGAGAATGGGATTTGTGGTTTTGATTTATCTGCTCAAATATAATCTAATCTAACCCTTATCCAATATGTTTCTTATTTAGGATCGAGAGGTCGCACTACCGCGCGATATGTGGTCTGCGTTTATCTGCTCCGTTATAACCTAATCTAACCGTACATTTTATTCAAATCTGTAGCTGCGGTGGCGTTAGTACGTAAGTACCGAATTATGTAATAATTGTCATTAAGACTGTATTTAAAATGTGTTTTGTTATCTATGTAGTAAATAATTTTGTAAATTCTCTGATGGTTTGGTTGAGTTTTGTATTTCCTGAGTTGTAGATAAGCTGATATATGTATATACAAATAAAATTTTCTCAAACTTGCCGTATCCAATCACTAAATAACACACCATTTTTTACAGATGTTCAGGAAATATTTCCAGACAGGACAAGACCGCACAGAGAAGACTTGACTAAATCTAAGATTAGCTAACGAAGATATAATTAAATAATGCGAGTTTATTAATTTAGTTTCCATGTTAGAATAAAGAATGATTGATAAGAGAACTTGAATAATCAAAATGTTGTAAATATTGAGATTAAATTGTATTTAAGTAGGGTAGACTGAGACAATGAATAATAAAACTAAGAGGATGTGATTATATTGAAAATAGAAATAAAACGATAATGTTGTAATAAACTGTAACTTATCATCTTATTAAGATAGTTTTATAAGGCAAGAAGTCGACAAATCCATGACACGTTTATATCTACAATGTAATTTATTATAAACAAATTTTAATTTTGGTAAATGCATATTGAAAATAACACACGCGTCCTGGTTTAGTGCTACCAAACTACAACAACAACATTCTCTATCTTCGGTTAAATATAACAGAACTACAAAAATTATAAAAAATTGTAATACACAAACAATTACATAGACAAACTACATAGACAAAACATACTATATATTCGTGACAAGACAGACAAGACTAAGCAAACAAAGTTATTAATATAGGAGTAGCCGGACAATATTAGACAAACACTAGACGGAAAACACAAGATAAGACTCAACTCAGGACTTAACTGACAAACTAGACAAGACTAGAATTACAATAAAGGACAGATAAGACTATAGAGGTAAGGTCAGACAGACAAAACTAGGCAGACAAGAGTAGACAGACAAGACTAGAGAGACAAAATTAGGCAGACAAGACTAGATAAGACTAGAAAGGCAAGCCTACATAAGAATATACAGAAAAGAATAGATAAGAACAGTCAGACAAGACTATATAAGACTAGACAGACAAGAATAGACAGACAAGAATAGGCAAACAAGACAGACAAAACTAGACAGACAAGACTAGACAGACAAGACTAGACAGACAAGACTAGACAGACAAGACTAGACAAACAGGACTAGACAGACAAGACTAGACAGACAAGACTAGACAGACAAGACTAGACAGACAAGACTAGACAGACAACACTAGACAGACAAGACTAGACAGACAAGACTAGACAGACAAGACTAGACAGACAAGACTAGACAGACAAGACTAGACAGACAAGACTAGACAGACAAGACTAGACAGACAAGACTAGACAGACAAGACTAGACAGACAAGACTAGACAGACAAGACTAGACAGACAAGACTAGACAGACAAGACTAGACAGACAAGACTAGACAGACAAGACTAGACAGACAAGACTAGACAGACAAGACTAGACAGACAAGACTAGACAGACAAGACTAGACAGACAAGACTAGACAGACAAGACTAGACAGACAAGACTAGACAGACAAGACTAGACAGACAAGACTAGACAGACAAGACTAGACAGACAAGACTAGACAGACAAGACTAGACAGACAAGACTAGACAGACAAGACTAGACAGACAAGACTAGACAGACAAGACTAGACAGACAAGACTAGACAGACAAGACTAGACAGACAAGACTAGACAGACAAGACTAGACAGACAAGACTAGACAGACAAGACTAGACAGACAAGACTAGACAGACAAGACTAGACAGACAAGACTAGACAGACAAGACTAGACAGAAAAGACTAGACAGACAAGACTAGACAGACAAGACTAGACAGACAAGACTAGACAGACAAGACTAGACAGACAAGACTAGACAGACAAGACTAGACAGACAAGACTAGACAGACAAGACTAGACAGACAAGACTAGACAGACAAGACTAAACAGACAAGACTAGACAGACAAGACTAGACAGACAAGACTAGACAGACAAGACTAGACAGACAAGACTAGACAGACAAGACTAGACAGACAAGACTAGACAGACAAGACTAGACAGACAAGACTAGACAGACAAGACTAGACAGACAAGACTAGACAGACAAGACTAGACAGACAAGACTAGACAGACAAGACTAGACAGACAAGACTAGACAGACAAGACTAGACAGACAAGACTAGACAGACAAGACTAGGCAGACAAGACTAGACAGACAAGACTAGACAGACAAGACTAGACAGACAAGACTAGACAGACAAGACTAGACAGACAAGACTAGACAGACAAGACTAGACAGACAAGACTAGACAGACAAGACTAGACAGACAAGACTAGACAGACAAGACTAGACAGACAAGACTAGACAGACAAGACTAGACAGACAAGACTAGACAGACAAGACTAGACAGACAAGACTAGACAGACAAGACTAGACAGACAAGACTAGACAGACAAGACTAGACAGACAAGACTAGACAGACAAGACTAGACAGACAAGACTAGACAGACAAGACTAGACAGACAAGACTAGACAGACAAGACTAGACAGGCAAGACTAGACAGACAAGACTAGACAGACAAGACTAGACAGACAAGACTAGACAGACAAGACTAGACAGACAAGACTAGACAGACAAGACTAGACAGACAAGACTAGACAGACAAGACTAGACAGACAAGACTAGACAGACAAGACTAGACAGACAAGACTAGACAGACAAGACCAGACAGACAAGACTAGACAGACAAGACTAGACAGACAAGACTAGACAGACAAGACTAGACAGACAAGACTAGACAGACAAGACTAGACAGACAAGACTAGACAGACAAGACTAGACAGACAAGACTAGACAGACAAGACTAGAGAGACAAGACTAGACAGACAAGACTAGACAGACAAGACTAGACAGACAAGACTAGACAGACAAGACTAGACAGACAAGACTAGACAGACAAGACTAGACAGACAAGACTAGACAGACAAGACTAGACAGACAAGACTAGACAGACAAGACTAGACAGACAAGACTAGACAGACAAGACTAGACAGACAAGACTAGACAGACAAGACTAGACAGACAAGACTAGACAGACAAGACTAGACAGACAAGACTAGACAGACAAGACTATACAGACAAGACTAGACAGACAAAACTAGACAGACAAGAGTAGACAAACAAGACTAGACAGACAAGACTAGACAGGCAAGACTAGACGGACAAGACTAGACAGACAAGACTAGACAGACAAGACTAGACAGACAAGACTAGACAGACAGGACTAGACAGACAAGACTAGACAGACAAGACTAGACAGACAAGACTACACAGACAAGACTAGACAGACAAGACTAGACAGACAAGACTAGACAGAGAAGACTAGGCAGACAAGACTAGACAGACAAGACTAGACAGACAAGACTAGACAGACAAGACTAGACAGACAAGACTAGGCAGACAAGACTAGACAGACAAGACTAGACAGAAAAGACTAGACAGACAAGACTAGACAGACAAGACTAGACAGACAAGACTAGACAGACAAGACTAGACAGACAAGACTAGACAGACAAGACTAGACAGACAAGACTAGACAGACAAGACTAGACAGACAAGACTAGACAGACAAGACTAGACAGACAAGACTAGACAGACAAGACTAGACAGACAAGACTAGACAGACAAGACTAGACAGACAAGACTAGACAGACAAGACTAGACAGACAAGACTAGACAGACAAGACTAGACAGACAAGACTAGACAGACAAGACTAGACAGACAAGACTAGACAGACAAGACTAGACAGACAAGACTAGACAGACAAGACTAGACAGACAAGACTAGACAGACAAGACTAGACAGACAAGACTAGACAGACAAGACTAGACAGACAAGACTAGACAGACAAGACTAGACAGACAAGACTAGACAGACAAGACTAGACAGACAAGACTAGACAGACAAGACTAGACAGACAAGACTAGACAGACAAGACTAGACAGACAAGACTAGACAGACAAGACTAGACAGACAAGACTAGACAGACAAGACTAGACAGACAAGACTAGACAGACAAGACTAGACAGACAAGACTAGACAGACAAGACTAGACAGACAAGACTAGACAGACAAGACTAGACAGACAAGACTAGACAGACAAGACTAGACAGACAAGACTAGACAGACAAGACTAGACAGACAAGACTAGACAGACAAGACTAGACAGACAAGACTAGACAGACAAGACTAGACAGACAAGACTAGACAGACAAGACTAGACAGACAAGACTAGACAGACAAGACTAGACAGACAAGACTAGACAGACAAGACTAGACAGACAAGACTAGACAGACAAGACTAGACAGACAAGACTAGACAGACAAGACTAGACAGACAAGACTAGACAGACAAGACTAGACAGACAAGACTAGACAGACAAGACTAGACAGACAAGACTAGACAGACAAGACTAGACAGACAAGACTAGACAGACAAGACTAGACAGACAAGACTAGACAGACAAGACTAGACAGACAAGACTAGACAGACAAGACTAGACAGACAAGACTAGACAGACAAGACTAGACAGACAAGACTAGACAGACAAGACTAGACAGACAAGACTAGACAGACAAGACTAGACAGACAAGACTAGACAGACAAGACTAGACAGACAAGACTAGACAGACAAGACTAGACAGACAAGACTAGACAGACAAGACTAGACAGACAAGACTAGACAGACAAGACTAGACAGACAAGACTAGACAGACAAGACTAGACAGACAAGACTAGACAGACAAGACTAGACAGACAAGACTAGACAGACAAGACTAGACAGACAAGACTAGACAGACAAGACTAGACAGACAAGACTAGACAGACAAGACTAGACAGACAAGACTAGACAGACAAGACTAGACAGACAAGACTAGACAGACAAGACTAGACAGACAAGACTAGACAGACAAGACTAGACAGACAAGACTAGACAGACAAGACTAGACAGACAAGACTAGACAGACAAGACTAGACAGACAAGACTAGACAGACAAGACTAGACAGACAAGACTAGACAGACAAGACTAGACAGACAAGACTAGACAGACAAGACTAGACAGACAAGACTAGACAGACAAGACTAGACAGACAAGACTAGACAGACAAGACTAGACAGACAAGACTAGACAGACAAGACTAGACAGACAAGACTAGACAGACAAGACTAGACAGACAAGACTAGACAGACAAGACTAGACAGACAAGACTAGACAGACAAGACTAGGCAGACAAGACTAGACAGACAAGACTAGACAGACAAGACTAGACAGACAAAACTAGACAGACAAGACTAGACAGACAAGACTAGACAGACAAGACTAGACAGACAAGACTAGACAGACAAGACTAGACAGACAAGACTAGACAGACAAGACTAGACAGACAAGACTAGACAGACAAGACTAGACAGACAAGACTAGACAGACAAGACTAGACAGACAAGAATAGACAGACAAGACTAGACAGACAAGACTAGACAGACAAGACTAGACAGACAAGACTAGACAGACAAGACTAGACAGACAATACTAGACAGACAAGACTAGACAGACAAGACTAGACAGTCAAGACTAGACAGACAAGACTAGACAGACAAGACTAGACAGACAAGACTAGCCAGACAAGACTAAACAGACAAGACTAGACAGACAAGACTAGACACACAAGACTAGACAGACAAGACTAGACAGACAAGACTAGACAGACAAGACTAGACAAACAAGACTAGACAGACAAGACTAGACAGACAAGACTAGACAGACAAGACTAGACAGACAAGACTAGACAGACAAGACTAGACAGACAAGACTAGACAGACAAGACTAGACAGACAAGACTAGACAGACAAGACTAGACAGACAAGACTTAACAGAAAGAATAGACAGACAAGACTAGACAGACAAGGCTAGACAGACAAGAATAGATAGACAAGACTAGACAGACAAAACTAGACAGACAAGACTAGACATACAAGATTAGATAGACAAGACTAGACAGACAAGACTAGACAGACAAGACTAGACAAACAAGACTAGACAGACAAGACTAGACATTCAAGATTAGACAGACAAAACTAGACAGACAAGACTAGACAGACAAGCCTATACAGACAGGACTAGACAGACAAGACTAGACAGACAAGACTAGACAGACAAGACTAGACAGACAAGACTAGACAGACAAGACTAGACAGACAAGACTAGACAGACAAGACTATACAGACAAGACCAGACAGACAAAACTAGACAGACAAGAGTAGACAAACAAGACTAGACAGACAAGACTGGACAGGCAAGACTAGACGGACAAGACTAGACAGACAAGACTAGACAGACAAGACTAGACAGACAAGACTAGACAGACAAAACTAGACAGACAGGACTAGACAGACAAGACTAGACAGACAAGACTAGACAGACAAGACTAGACAGACAAGACTAGACAGACAAGACTAGACAGACAAGACTAGACAGACAAGACTAGACAGACAAGACTAGACAGACAAGACTAGACAGACAAGACTAGACAGACAAGACTAGACAGACAAGACTAGACAGACAAGACTAGACAGACAAGACTAGACAGAGAAGACTAGGCAGACAAGACTAGACAGACAAGACTAGACAGACAAGACTAGACAGACAAGACTAGACAAACAAGACTAGACAGACAAGACTAGACAGACAAGACTAGACAGACAAGAATAGACAGACAAGACTAGACAGACAAGACTAGACAGACAAGACTAGACATACAAGACTAGACAGACAAGACTAGACAGACAAGACTAGACAGACAAGACTAGACAGACAAGAATAGACAGACAAGACTAGACAGACAAGACTAGACAGACAAGACTAGACTTACAAGACTAGACAGACAAGACTAGACAGACAAGACTAGACAGACAAGACTAAACAGACAAGACTAGACAGACAAGACTAGACAGACAAGACTAGACAGACAAGACTAGACAGACAAGACTAGACAGACAAGACTAGACAGACAAGACTAGACAGACAAGACTAGACAGACAAGACTAGACAGACAAGACTAGACAGACAAGACTAGACAGACAAGACTAGACAGACAAGACTAGACAGACAAGACTAGACAGACAAGACTAGACAGACAAGACTAGACAGACAAGACTAGACAGACAAGACTAGACAGACAAGACTAGACAGACAAGACTAGACAGACAAGACTAGACAGACAAGACTAGACAGACAAGACTAGACAGACAAGACTAGACAGACAAGACTAGACAGACAAGACTAGACAGACAAGACTAGACAGACAAGACTAGACAGACAAGACTAGACAGACAAGACTAGACAGACAAGACTAGACAGACAAGACTAGACAGACAAGACTAGACAGACAAGACTAGACAGACAAGACTAGACAGACAAGACTAGACAGACAAGACTAGACAGACAAGACTAGACAGACAAGACTAGACAGACAAGACTAGACAGACAAGACTAGACAGACAAGACTAGACAGACAAGACTAGACAGACAAGACTAGACAGACAAGACTAGACAGACAAGACTAGACAGACAAGACTAGACAGACAAGACTAGACAGACAAGACTAGACAGACAAGACTAGACAGACAAGACTAGACAGACAAGACTAGACAGACAAGACTAGACAGACAAGACTAGACAGACAAGACTAGACAGACAAGACTAGACAGACAAGACTAGACAGACAAGACTAGACAGACAAGACTAGACAGACAAGACTAGACAGACAAGACTAGACAGACAAGACTAGACAGACAAGACTAGACAGACAAGACTAGACAGACAAGACTAGACAGACAAGACTAGACAGACAAGACTAGACAGACAAGACTAGACAGACAAGACTAGACAGACAAGACTAGACAGACAAGACTAGACAGACAAGACTAGACAGACAAGACTAGACAGACAAGACTAGACAGACAAGACTAGACAGACAAGACCTAGACAGACAAGACTAGACAGACAAGACTAGACAGACAAGACTAGGCAGACAAGACTAGACAGACAAGACTAGACAGACAAGACTAGACAGACAAGACTAGACAGACAAGACTAGACAGAAAAGAATAGACAGACAAGACTAGACAGACAAGACTAGACAGACAAGACTAGAGAGACAAGACTAGAAAGACAAGACTAGACCGACAAGACTAGACAGACAAGACTAGACAGACAAGACTAGACAGACAAGACTAGACAGACAAGACTAGACAGACAAGACTAGACAGACAAGACTAGACAGACAAGACTAGACAGACAAGACTAGACAGACAAGACTAGACAGACAAGACTAGACAGACAAGACTAGACAGACAAGAGTAGACAGACAAGACTAGACAGACAAGACTAGACAGACAAGACTAGACAGACAAGACTAGACAGACAAGACTAGACAGACAAGACTAGACAGACAAGACTAGACAGACAAGACTAGAAAGACAAGACTAGACAGACAAGACTAGACAGACAAGACTAGACAGACAAGACTAGACAGACAAGACTAGACAGACAAGACTAGACAGACAAGACTAGACAGACAAGACTAGACAGACAAGACTAGACAGACAAGACTAGACAGACAAGACTAGACAGACAAGACTAGACAGACAAGACTAGACAGACAAGACTAGACAGACAAGACTAGACAGACAAGACTAGACAGACAAGACTAGACAGACAAGACTAGACAGACAAGACTAGACAGACAAGACTAGACAGACAAGACTAGACAGACAAGACTAGACAGACAAGACTAGACAGACAAGACTAGACAGACAAGACTAGACAGACAAGACTAGACAGACAAGACTAGACAGACAAGACTAGACAGACAAGACTAGACAGACAAGACTAGACAGACAAGACTAGACAGACAAGACTAGACAGACAAGACTAGACAGACAAGACTAGACAGACAAGACTAGACAGACAAGACAAGACAGACAAGACTAGACAGACAAGACTAGGCAGACAAGACTAGACAGACAAGAGTAGACAGACAAGACTAGAGAGACAAGACTGGACAGACATGACTGGACAGACAAGACTAGAGAGACAAGACTGGACAGACATGACTGAACAGACAAAACTAGACAGACAAGGCTAGACAGACAAGACTAGACAGTCAAGAGTATACAGACTAGACGAGCTAGACAGACTAGGTGGACTAGACGGACCAGACGGACCAGACGGACCAGACGGACCTCACGGACCAAACGAACCATACGGACCAGATGTACTATAGAGGCAAGTTAGTTAGTCTAAACTAATCTATAAGAGACGAGTATTATTAAGTTGTGTTATAAATGTGTGTATTATGAGATGGTTGTGTAGTGGGTGTGTGTGTGTTGAAACCCTTGTAGCTGGGATCCTTCGCAGGAGATAACTCTTGTGAGTGTAATAAAATAAGAAGTGGGCCAGGTGGCGGCGGGTGCAACCCACCACCGAGAGTGTATCCCACGAGATAATTGGGGGGGTTCGGCGCTAGATGTCAGCCGGAGTAATTAAAAGGGGAATCGGTCTGGGCAAGCGGGTCCGACACCTAACAACGTTGTCGAACAGCAAGAACAAACAACGGGCTCCGGTATTGGTTTATCTCGGATCTGCTTCTTGATTCGTGAGGCTCCATAACGAGACGGACTGGCTCATTTGTTTATCTCGGAGTTGTGTAGTTTCTGCGTGGAACTTATTACGGGTGAATAATGAACACGCGGGCTTTTGTT
>OX155907.1:3722896-3853237 GCA_944588485.1 Phosphuga atrata
CTAGACAGACAAGACTAGACAGAACAAGTCTAGACAGGACAAGACTAGACAGACAAGACTAGAACAGACAGAAGTCTAGACAGACAAGACTAGACAGACAAGACTAGACAGACAAGACTAGACAGACAAGACTAGACAGACAAGACTAGACAGACAAGACTAGACAGGACAAGACTAGACAGACAAGACTAGAAGACAAGACTAGACAGACAAGGACTAGACAGACAAGACTAGAACAGACAAGAACTAGACAGACAAGACTAGACAGACAAGAAACAAGACTAGACAGACAAGACTAGACAGACAAGACTAGACAGACAAGACTAGACAGACAAGACTAGACAGACAAGACTAGACAGACAAGACTAGACAGACAAGACTAGACAGACAAGACTAGACAGACAAGACTAGACAGACAAGACTAGACAGACAAGACTAGACAGACAAGACTAGACAGACAAGACTAGACAGACAAGACTAGACAGACAAGACTAGACAGACAAGACTAGACAGACAAGACTAGACAGACAAGACTAGACAGACAAGACTAGACAGACAAGACTAGACAGACAAGACCACAGACAGACAAGACAGACAGACAAGACCAGACAGACAAGACTAGACAGACAAGACTAGACAGACAAGACTAGACAGACAAGACTAGACAGACAAGACTAGACAGACAAGACTAGACAGACAAGACTAGACAGACAAGACTAGACAGACAAGACTAGACAGACAAGACTAGACAGACAAGACTAGACAGACAAGACTAGACAGACAAGACTAGACAGGACAAGACTAGACAGACAAGACTAGACAGACAAGACTAGACAGACAAGACTAGACAGACAAGACTAGACAGACAAGACTAGACAGACAAGACTAGACAGACAAGACTAGACAGACAAGACTAGACAGACAAGACTAGACAGACAAGACTAGACAGACAAGACTAGACAGACAAGACTAGACAGACAAGACTAGACAGACAAGACTAGACAGACAAGACTAGACAGACAAGACTAGACAGACAAGACTAGACAGACAAGACTAGACAGACAAGACTAGACAGACAAGACTAGACAGACAAGACTAGGACAGACAAGACTAGACAGACAAGACTAGACAGACAAGACTAGACAGAAAAGGACTAGACAGACAAGACTAGACAGACAAGACTAGACAGACAAGACTAGACAGACAAGACTAGACAGACAAGACTTAGACAGACAAGACTAGACAGACAAGACTAGACAGACAAGACTAGACAGACAAGACTAGACAGACAAGACTAGACAGACAAGACTAGACAGACAAGACTAGACAGACAAGACTAGACAGACAAGACTAGACAGACAAGACTAGACAGACAAGAACTAGACAGACAAAACCAGACAGACGAAGAACCAGGACAGACAAGACCAGACAGACAAGACCAGACAGACAGACAAGACTAGACAGACAAGACTAGACAGACAAGACTAGACAGACAAGACTAGACAGACAAGACTAGACAGACAAGACTAGACAGACAAGGACTAGACACAGACAAGACTAGACCAGACAAGACTAGACAGACAAGACTAGACAGACAAGACTAGGCAGGACAAGACTAGACAGACAAGACTAGACAGACAAAGACTAGACAGACAAGACCTAGACAGACAAGACTAGACAGACAAGACTAGACAGACAAGACTAGACAGACAAGACTAGACCAGACAAGACTAGACAGACAAGACTAGGACAGACAAGACTAGAAGACAGACAAGACTAGGACAGAAGACAAGACTAGACAGACAAGACTAGACAGACAAGACTAGACAGACAAGACTAGACAGACAAGACTAGACAGACAAGACTAGACAGACAAGACTAGACAGACAAGACTAGACAGACAAGACTAGACAGACAAGACTAGACAGACAAGACTAGACAGACAAGACTAGACAGACAAGACTAGACAGACAAGACTAGACAGACAAGAACTAGACAGACAAGACTAGACAGACAAGACTAGACAGACAAGACTAGACAGACAAGACTAGACAGACAAGACTAGACAGACAAGACTAGACAGACAAGACTAGACAGACAAGACTAGACAGACAAGACTAGACAGACAAGACTAGACAGACAAGGACTAGACAGACAAGACTAGACAGACAAGACTAGACAGACAAGACTAGACAGACAAGACTAGACAGACAAGACTAGACAGACAAGACTAGACAGACAAGACTAGACAGACAAGACTAGACAGACAAGACTAGACAGACAAGACTAGACAGACAAGACTAGACAGACAAGACTAGGACAGACAAGACTAGACAGACAAGACTAGACAGACAAGACTAGACAGACAAGACTAGACAGACAAGACTAGACAGACAAGACTAGACAGACAAGACTAGACCAGACAAGACTAGACAGACAAGACTAGACAGACAAGACTAGACAGACAAGACTAGACAGACAAGACTAGACAGACAAGACTAGACAGACAAGACTAGACAGACAAGACTAGACAGACAAGACTAGACAGACAAGACTAGACAGACAAGACTAGACAGACAAGACTAGACAGACAAGACTAGACAGACAAGACTAGACAGACAAGACTAGACAGAGACTAGACAGACCAGACAGACAAGACAGACAGACAGACCAGACAGACCAGACTAGACAGACAACTAGACAAGACTAGACAGACAAGACTAGACAGACAAGACTAGGACAGACAAGACTAGACAGACAAGACTAGACAGACAAGACTAGACAGACAAGACTAGACAGACAAGACTAGCAGACAAGACTAGACAGACAAGACTAGACAGACAAGACTAGACAGACAAGACTAGACAGACAAGACTAGACAGACAAGACTAGACAGACAAGACTAGACAGACAAGACTAGACAGACAAGACTAGACAGACAAGACTAGACAGACAAGACTAGACAGACAAGACTAGACAGACAAGACTAGACAGACAAGACTAGACAGACAAGACTAGACAGACAAGACTAGACAGACAAGACTAGACAGACAAGACTAGACAGACAAGACTAGACAGACAAGACTAGACAGACAAGACTAGACAGACAAGACTAGACAGGACAAGACTAGACAGACAAGACTAGACAGACAAGACTAGACAGACAAGACTAGACAGACAAGACTAGACAGACAAGACGAGACAGACAAGACTAGACAGACAAGACTAGACAGACAAGACTAGACAGACAAGACTAGACAGACAAGACTAGACAGACAAGACTAGACAGACAAGACTAGACAGACAAGACTAGACCAGACAAGACTAGACAGACAAGACTAGACAGACAAGACTAGACTGACAAGACTAGACAGACAAGACTAGACAGACAAGACTAGACAGACAAGACTAGACAGACAAGACTAGACAGACAAGACTAGACAGACAAGACTAGACAGACAAACCAGACAGACAAAACCAGACAGACAAGACCAGACAGACAAGACCAGACAGACAAGACCAGACAGACAAGACCAGACAGACAAGACCAGACAGACAAGACTAGACAGACAAGACTAGACAGACAAGACTAGACAGACAAGACTAGACAGACAAGACTAGACAGACAAGACTAGACAGACAAGACTAGACAGACAAGACTAGACAGACAAGACTAGACAGACAAGACTAGACAGACAAGACTAGACAGACAAGACTAGACAGACAAGACTAGACAGACAAAGACTAGACAGACAAGACTAGACAGACAAGACTAGACAGACAAGACTAGACAGACAAGACTAGACAGACAAGACTAGACAGACAAGACTAGACAGACAAGACTAGACAGACAAGACTAGACAGACAAGACTAGACAGACAAGACTAGACAGACAAGACTAGACAGACAAGACTAGACAGACAAGACTAGACAGACAAGACTAGACAGACAAGACTAGACAGACAAGACTAGACAGACAAGACTAGACAGACAAGACTAGACAGACAAGACTAGACAGACAAGACTAGACAGACAAGACTAGACAGACAAGACTAGACAGACAAGACTAGACAGACAAGACTAGACAGACAAGACTAGACAGACAAGACAGACAGACAAGACTAGACAGACAAGACTAGACAGACAAGACTAGACAGACAAGACTAGACAGACAAGACTAGACAGACAAGACTAGACAGACAAGACTAGACAGACAAGACTAGACAGACAAGACTAGACAGACAAGACTAGACAGACAAGACTAGACAGACAAGACTAGACAGACAAGACTAGACAGACAAGACTAGACAGACAAGACTAGACAGACAAGACTAGACAGACAAGACTAGACAGACAAGACTAGACAGACAAGACTAGACAGACAAGACTAGACAGACAAGACTAGACAGACAAGACTAGACAGACAAGACTAGGACAGACAAGAACTAGACAGACAAGACTAGACAGACAAGACCTAGACAGACAAGACTAGACAGACAAGACTAGACAGACAAGACTAGACAGACAAGACTAGACAGACAAGACTAGACAGACAAGACTAGACAGACAAGACTAGACAGACAAGACTAGACAGACAAGGACTAGACAGACAAGACTAGACAGACAAGACTAGACAGACAAGACTAGACAGACAAGACTAGACAGACAAGACTAGACAGACAAGACTAGACAGACAAGACTAGACAGACAAGACTAGACAGGACAAGACTAGACAGACAAGACTAGACAGACAAGACTAGACAGACAAGACTAGACAGACAAGACTAGACAGACAAGACTAGACAGACAAGACTAGACAGACAAGACTAGACCAGACAAGACTAGACAGACAAGACTAGACAGACAAGACTAGACAGACAAGACTAGACAGACAAGACTAGACAGACAAGACTAGACAGACAAGACTAGACAGACAAGACTAGACAGACAAGACTAGACAGACAAGACTAGACAGACAAGACTAGACAGACAAGACTAGACAGACAAGACTAGACAGACAAGACTAGACAGACAAGACTAGACAGACAAGACTAGACAGACAAGACTAGACAGACAAGACTAGACAGACAAGACTAGACAGACAAGACTAGACAGACAAAGACTAGACAGACAAGACTAGACAGACAAGACTAGACAGACAAGACTAGACAGACAAGACTAGGACAGACAAGACTAGACAGACAAGACTAGACAGACAAGACTAGACAGACAAGACTAGACAGACAAGACTAGACAGACAAGACTAGACAGACAAGACTAGACAGACAAGACTAGACAGACAAGACTAGACAGACAAGACTAGACAGACAAGACTAGACAGACAAGACTAGACAGACAAGACTAGACAGACAAGACTAGACAGACAAGACTAGACAGACAAGACTAGACAGACAAGACTAGACAGACAAGACTAGACAGACAAGACTAGACAGACAAGACTAGACAGACAAGACTAGACAGACAAGACTAGACAGACAAGACTAGACAGACAAGACTAGACAGACAAGACTAGACAGACAAGACTAGACAGACAAGACTAGACAGACAAGACTAGACAGACAAGACTAGACAGACAAGACTAGACAGACAAGACTAGACAGACAAGACTAGACAGACAAGACTAGACAGACAAGACTAGACAGACAAGACTAGACAGACAAGACTAGACAGACAAGACTAGACAGACAAGACTAGACAGACAAGACTAGACAGACAAGACTAGACAGACAAGACTAGACAGACAAGACTAGACAGACAAGACTAGACAGACAAGACTAGACAGACAAGACTAGACAGACAAGACTAGACAGACAAGACTAGACAGACAAGACTAGACAGACAAGACTAGACAGACAAGACTAGACAGACAAGACTAGACAGACAAGACTAGACAGACAAGACTAGACAGACAAGACTAGACAGACAAGACTACACAGACAAGACTACACAGACAAGACTACACAGACAAGACTACGACAGACAAGACTAGACAGACAAGACTAGACAGACAAGACTAGACAGACAAGACTAGACAGACAAGACTAGACAGACAAGACTAGACAGACAAGACTAGACAGACAAGACTAGACAGACAAGACTAGACAGACAAGACTAGACAGACAAGACTAGACAGACAAGACTAGACAGACAAGACTAGACAGACAAGACTAGACAGACAAGACTAGACAGACAAGACTAGACAGACAAGACTAGACAGACAAGACTAGACAGACAAGACTAGACAGACAAGACTAGACAGACAAGACTAGACAGACAAGACTAGACAGACAAGACTAGACAGACAAGACTAGACAGACAAGACTAGACAGACAAGACTAGACAGACAAGACTAGACAGACAAGACTAGACAGACAAGACTAGACAGACAAGACTAGACAGACAAGACTAGACAGACAAGACTAGACAGACAAGACTAGACAGACAAGACTAGACAGACAAGACTAGACAGACAAGACTAGACAGACAAGACTAGACAGACAAGACTAGACAGACAAGACTAGACAGACAAGACTAGACAGACAAGACTAGACAGACAAGACTAGACAGACAAGACTAGACAGACAAGACTAGACAGACAAGACTAGACAGACAAGACTAGACAGACAAGACTAGACAGACAAGACTAGACAGACAAGACTAGACAGACAAGACTAGACAGACAAGACTAGACAGACAAGACTAGACAGACAAGACTAGACAGACAAGACTAGACAGACAAGACTAGACAGACAAGACTAGACAGACAAGACTAGACAGACAAGACTAGACAGACAAGACTAGACAGACAAGACTAGACAGACAAGACTAGACAGACAAGACTAGACAGACAAGACTAGACAGACAAGACTAGACAGACAAGACTAGACAGACAAGACTAGACAGACAAGACTAGACAGACAAGACTAGACAGACAAGACTAGACAGACAAGACTAGACAGACAAGACTAGACAGACAAGACTAGACAGACAAGACTAGACAGACAAGACTAGACAGACAAGACTAGACAGACAAGACTAGACAGACAAGACTAGACAGACAAGACTAGACAGACAAGACTAGACAGACAAGACTAGACAGACAAGACTAGACAGACAAGACTAGACAGACAAGACTAGACAGACAAGACTAGACAGACAAGACTAGACAGACAAGACTAGACAGACAAGACTAGACAGACAAGACTAGACAGACAAGACTAGACAGACAAAGACTAGACAGACAAGACTAGACAGACAAGACTAGACAGACAAGACTAGACAGACAAGACTAGACAGACAAGACTAGACAGACAAGACTAGACAGACAAGACTAGACAGACAAGACTAGACAGACAAGACTAGACAGACAAGACTAGACAGACAAGACTAGACAGACAAGACTAGACAGACAAGACTAGACAGACAAGACTAGACAGACAAGACTAGACAGACAAGACTAGACAGACAAGACTAGACAGACAAGACTAGACAGACAAGACTAGACAGACAAGACTAGACAGACAAGACTAGACAGACAAGACTAGACAGACAAGACTAGACAGACAAGACTAGACAGACAAGACTAGACAGACAAGACTAGACCTACAAGACTAGACAGACAAGACTAGACAGACAAGACTAGACAGACAAGACTAGACAGACAAGACTAGACAGACAAGACTAGACAGACAAGACTAGACAGACAAGACTAGACAGACAAGACTAGACAGACAAGACTAGACAGACAAGACTAGACAGACAGACTAGACAGACAAGACTAGACAGACAAGACTAGGACAGACAAGACTAGACAGACAAGACTAGACAGACAAGACTAGACAGACAAGACTAGACAGACAAGACTAGACAGACAAGACTAGACAGACAAGACTAGACAGACAAGACTAGACAGACAAGACTAGACAGACAAGACTAGACAGACAAGACTAGACAGACAAGACTAGGACAGACAAGACTAGACAGACAAGACTAGACAGACAAGACTAGACAGACAAGACTAGACAGACAAGACTAGACAGACAAGACTAGACAGACAAGACTAGACAGACAAGACTAGACAGACAAGACTAGACAGACAAGACTAGACAGACAAGACTAGACAGGACAAGACTAGACAGACAAGACTAGACAGACAAGACTAGACAGACAAGACTAGACAGACAAGACTAGACAGACAAGACTAGGCAGAAAAGACTAGACAGACACAGAGACTAGACAGACAAGACTAGACAGACAAGACTAGACAGACAAGACTAGACAGACAAGACTAGACAGACAAGACTAGACAGACAAGACTAGACAGACAAGACTAGACCAGACAAGACTAGACAGACAAGACTAGACAGACAAGACTAGACAGACAAGACTAGACAGACAAGACTAAGACAGACAAGACTAGACAGACAAGACTAGACAGACAAGACTAGACAGACAAGACTAGACAGACAAGACTAGACAGACAAGACTAGACAGACAAGACTAGACAGACAAGACTAGACAGACAAGACTAGACAGACAAGACTAGACAGACAAGACTAGACAGACAAGACTAGACAGACAAGACTAGACAGACAAGACTAGACAGACAAGACTAGACAGACAAGACTAGACAGACAAGACTAGACAGACAAGACTAGACAGACAAGACTAGACAGACAAGACTAGACAGACAAGACTAGACAGACAAGACTAGACAGACAAGACTAGACAGACAGACAGGACAGACAGGACAGACAGGACAGGGACTAGACAGACAGGACTCGATAGACAGGACTAGACAGACAGGACTAGACAGACAGGACTAGACAGACAGGACTAGACAGACAGGACTAGACAGACAGGACTAGACAGACAGGACTAGACAGACAGGACTAGACAGACAGGACTAGACAGACGGGACTAGACAGACGGGACTAGACAGACAGGACTAGACAGACAGGACTAGACAGACAGGACTAGACAGACAGGACTAGACAGATAGGACTAGACTGACAGGACTAGACTGACAGGACTAGACAGACGGGACTAGACAGACAGGACTAGACAGACAGGACTAGACAGACAGGACTAGACAGACAGGACTAGACAGACAGGACTAGACAGACAAGACTAGACAGACAGGACTAGACAGACAGGACTAGACAGACAGGACTAGACAGACAGGACTAGACAGACAGGACTAGACAAACAGACGGGACTAGACAGACAGGACTAGACAGACAGGACTAGACAGACAGGACTAGACAGACAAGACTAGACAGACAAGACTAGACAGACAGGACTAGACAGACAGGACCAGACAGACAGGACCAGACAGACAGGACCAGACAGACAGGACCAGACAGACAGGACCAGACAGACAAGACCAGACAGATAAGACCAGACAGACAAGACCAGACAGACAAGACCAGACAGACAAGACCAGACAGACAAGACCAGACAGACAAGACCAGACAGACAAGTACCCAGGACAGACAAGACCAGACAGACAAGACCAGACAGACAAGACCAGACAGACAAGACCAGACAGACAAGACCAGACAGACGGCACAGACAGACAAGACCAGACAGACAAGACCAGACAGACAAGACCAGACTGACAAGACCAGACAGACAAGACCAGACAGACAAGACCAGACAGACAAGACCAGACAGACAAGACCAGACAGGCAAGACCAGACAGACAAGACCAGACAGACAAGACCAGACAGACAAGACCAGACAGACAAGACCAGACAGACAAGACCAGACAGACAAGACCAGACAGACAAGACCAGACAGACAAGACCAGACAGACAAGACCAGACAGACAAGACCAGACAGACAAGACCAGACAGACAAGACCAGACAGACAAGACCAGACAGACAAGACCAGACAGACAAGACCAGACAGACAAGACCAGACAGACAAGACCAGACAGACAAGACCAGACAGACAAGACCAGACAGACAAGACCAGACAGACAAGACCAGACAGACAAGACCAGACAGACAAGACCAGACAGACAAGACCAGACAGACAAGACCAGACAGACAAGACCAGACAGACAAGACCAGACAGACAAGACCAGACAGACAAGACCAGACAGACAAGACCAGACAGACAAGACCAGACAGACAAGACCAGACAGACAAGACCAGACAGACAAGACCAGACAGACAAGACCAGACAGACAAGACCAGACAGACAAGACCAGACAGACAAGACCAGACAGACAAGACCAGACAGACAAGACCAGACAGACAAGACCAGACAGACAAGACCAGACAGACAAGACCAGACAGACAAGACCAGACAGACAAGACCAGACAGACAAGACCAGACAGACAAGACCAGACAGACAAGACCAGACAGACAAGACCAGACAGACAAGACCAGACAGACAAGACCAGACAGACAAGACCAGACAGACAAGACCAGACAGACAAGACCAGACAGACAAGACCAGACAGACAAGACCAGACAGACAAGACCAGACAGACAAGACCAGACAGACAAGACCAGACAGACAAGACCAGACAGACAAGACCAGACAGACAAGACCAGACAGACAAGACCAGACAGACAAGACCAGACAGACAAGACCAGACAGACAAGACCAGACAGACAAGACCAGACAGACAAGACCAGACAGACAAGACCAGACAGACAAGACCAGACAGACAAGACCAGACAGACAAGACCAGACAGACAAGACCAGACAGACAAGACCAGACAGACAAGACCAGACAGACAAGACCAGACAGACAAGACCAGACAGACAAGACCAGACAGACAAGACCAGACAGACAAGACCAGACAGACAAGACCAGACAGACAAGACCAGACAGACAAGACCAGACAGACAAGACCAGACAGACAAGACCAGACAGACAAGACCAGACAGACAAGACCAGACAGACAAGACCAGACAGACAAGACCAGACAGACAAGACCAGACAGACAAGACCAGACAGACAAGACCAGACAGACAAGACCAGACAGACAAGACCAGACAGACAAGACCAGACAGACAAGACCAGACAGACAAGACCAGACAGACAAGACCAGACAGACAAGACCAGACAGACAAGACCAGACAGACAAGACCAGACAGACAAGACCAGACAGACAAGACCAGACAGACAAGACCAGACAGACAAGACCAGACAGACAAGACCAGACAGACAAGACCAGACAGACAAGACCAGACAGACAAGACCAGACAGACAAGACCAGACAGACAAGACCAGACAGACAAGACCAGACAGACAAGACCAGACAGACAAGACCAGACAGACAAGACCAGACAGACAAGACCAGACAGACAAGACCAGACAGACAAGACCAGACAGACAAGACCAGACAGACAAGACCAGACAGACAAGACCAGACAGACAAGACCAGACAGACAAGACCAGACAGACAAGACCAGACAGACAAGACCAGACAGACAAGACCAGACAGACAAGACCAGACAGACAAGACTAGACAGACAAGACTAGACAGCCAAGACTAGACAGCCAAGACTAGACAGACAAGACTAGACAGACAAGCCTAGATAGACAAGCCTAGACAGACAAGACTAGGCAGACAAGACGGACAATACTACACAGAGCAGACTAGACAGACAAGACTAGACAGACAGCACTAGACAAACGAGACTATACAGACAAGACTAGACAGACAAGACTAGATAGACAAGGCTAGACAGACAACACTGGACAAACAAGCCTAGACACACAAGGCTAGATAAGCAAGACTAGACAAAGAAGACTAGACAGAGAAGACTAAACAGACAAGACTAGACACACAAGACTAGACACACAAGACTAAACACACAAGACTAGACAGAAAAGGATAGGCCGACAAGACTAGAGAAATAATACTAGACAGACAAGACTAGAGAAACAAAACTAGACGGACAAGACTAGACAGACAAGACTATACACAATATACTTGACAGACAAGGCTAGGCCCACAAGACTAGGCAGACACCACTAGACAGACAAGACTAGACAGACAAGACTAGATAGACAAGACTAGGCAGACAAGACTAGATCGACTAGACTAGACAGACAATACTAGAAGACGGGATTAGACAGACAAGACTAGACAAACAAGACTAAACAGACAAGACTAGACAGACAAGGCTAGACAGACAAGGCTAGACGAACTGTCTAGATAGACAAGACTAGACAGACAAGGATGGACCGACAGACTAGCCAGAGAAGACTAAACAGACGAGACTTATCTGTCTAAATATTGGTTTCGGTGAGGTTGTTGCATAATGTAAGTAATTGTAGTGTTCAATTCATAATACGATTGATTGACAAATATTAAGATAAACGATTAGTAATTATTTATTCTAGTTATAAGTGTAGTAAGTCTAATAATTGATCAGAAATGGCGTGTGTGTATGTGTCTCGCTTGCTTCTATTTATCGATTATTTGGTCAGTGCACTTTGGCTAGTTATTCATACTTTTGGATAAACCGATTTTTTTAATACTAAGGTCGATCTTTAATAGTAAAATGTAACGGTTTAATGTTGATATTGACATGAAATATATTCTATATTTTCTTCATTCATGAGATCCATGACGCCGTTCAAACTCATATTTATTTATTTACTTCCAGCCACACTTCTTCTTCTTATTACTGTTTCTCATTATTATTATTTCACTGATACAGCTTTATCTTCCTCCCAATAAATCTTCTCACATTCATTGTGATCTTTTTTGTTTATTGAATAATTATCTTACCAACAATTCATCCATAACTTATGTTTGTCTGTCCTGTTTAGTCTGTCTAGACTTTTCTGTCTAGCCTTGTCTGTCTAGTCTTGTCTGTTTAGTCTTCTCTGTGTAGTCTTGTCGGTCTAGTCTTGCCTGTCCTGTCTTGTCTGTCTTGTCAAATTTAAAAGTCTTTTCTGTCTATAGTAGAATAGCTATAACAGTTCTGGCGCAAAATCCCATGAGGATTTACATAGGGGTCTGAATTTACATTTCTTCTGGTCACGTGTCTGATTCTATTAGCTGATTATACCTGATTATTTGCGGATTAAACCTGTTTAATAGCTGATTAAACCTGTTTATTAGCTGATTAAACCTGTTTATTAGCTGATTACTATCTATTTAAACGTGTCATAAAAAATACTGCTTGAACAGGTATTGGCAGTTTGCGCATGCGCTAGAACCAAACACGTGACCGGAAGATATGAGAATTCAGAGCCTTTTGTAAATCCTTATGGGATTTTGCGCCAGAACTGTTATAGCTATTCTACTGTCTAGTCTTCTCTGTTTAGTCTTGTTTGTCTAGTATTGTCTGTCTAGTCTTGTTTGTCTAGTAGTGTCTGTCTGGTCTCGTCTGTCTGGTCTTGTCTGCCTGGTCTTGTCTGTCTGGTCTTGTTTGTATGGGCTTGTCTGTCTGGTCTTGTCTGTCTAGTCTTGTCTGTCTAGTCTTGGTTGTCTAGTCTTGTCTGCCAAGTCTTGTCTGTCTAGTCTTGTCTGTCTAGTCTTGTCTGTCTAGTCTTGTCTGTCTAGTCTTGTCTGTCTAGTCTTGTCTGTCTTGTCTTGTCTGTCTAGTCTTGTCTGTCTAGTCTTGTCTGTCTAGTCTTGTCTGTCTAGTCTTGTCTGTCTAGTCTTGTCTGTCTAGTCTTGTCTGTCTAGTCTTGTCTGTCTAGTCTTGTCTGTCTAGTCTTGTCTGTCTAGTCTTGTCTGTCTAGTCTTGTCTGTCTAGTCTTGTCTGTCTAGTCTTGTCTGTCTAGTCTTGTCTGTCTAGTCTTGTCTGTCTAGTCTTGTCTGTCTAGTCTTGTCTGTCTAGTCTTGTCTGTCTAGTCTTGTCTGTCTAGTCTTGTCTGTCTAGTCTTGTCTGTCTAGTCTTGTCTGTCTAGTCTTGTCTGTCTAGTCTTGTCTGTCTAGTCTTGTCTGTCTAGTCTTGTCTGTCTAGTCTTGTCTGTCTAGTCTTGTCTGTCTAGTCTTGTCTGTCTAGTCTTGTCTGTCTAGTCTTGTCTGTCTAGTCTTGTCTGTCTAGTCTTGTCTGTCTAGTCTTGTCTGTCTAGTCTTGTCTGTCTAGTCTTGTCTGTCTAGTCTTGTCTGTCTAGTCTTGTCTGTCTAGTCTTGTCTGTCTAGTCTTGTCTGTCTAGTCTTGTCTGTCTAGTCTTGTCTGTCTAGTCTTGTCTGTCTAGTCTTGTCTGTCTAGTCTTGTCTGTCTAGTCTTGTCTGTCTAGTCTTGTCTGTCTAGTCTTGTCTGTCTAGTCTTGTCTGTCTAGTCTTGTCTGTCTAGTCTTGTCTGTCTAGTCTTGTCTGTCTCGTCTTGTCTGTCTAGTCTTGTCTGTCTAGTCTTGTCTGTCTAGTCTTGTCTGTCTAGTCTTGTCTGTCTAGTCTTGTCTGTCTAGTCTTGTCTGTCTAGTCTTGTCTGTCTAGTCTTGTCTGTCTAGTCTTGTCTGTCTAGTCTTGTCTGTCTAGTCTTGTCTGTCTAGTCTTGTCTGTCTAGTCTTGTCTGTCTAGTCTTGTCTGTCTAGTCTTGTCTGTCTAGTCTTGTCTGTCTAGTCTTGTCTGTCTAGTCTTGTCTGTCTAGTCTTGTCTGTCTAGTCTTGTCTGTCTAGTCTTGACTGTCTAGTCTTGTCAGCCTAGTCTTGTCTGTCTAGTCTTGTCTATCTAGTCTATCTTGTCTTGTCTGTCAAGTCTTGTCAGTCTAGTATTATCTGTCCAGTCTTGTCTGTCCAGTCTTGTCTGTCCAGTCTTGTTTGTTCAGTCTTGTCTGTCCAGTCTTGTCTCTCCAGTCTTGTCTGTCCAGTCTTGTCTGTCTAGTCTTGTCTGTTTAGTCTACTGAAATTCAAAACCCTTTTCAGTCTAGTCTTTTCTGTCTAGTCTTGTTTGTTTAGTCTTGTCACTCGATATGTCTATTCTACTTCGACATATTTGATATGTCTAGTCTACTGCGTCTAATTTATTTCATATATTAATCAATGGCAGACCGACAAAAATGTTTTGGAATTAGATTTAATCTTATCAATTTAGTACTGAGTAAGAATAATTGATGCGATAGGGAAATGCGAGCAAAATTTGTGTGAAGGAATGAAAATTATTAGCTACATTCTAAGTAAAAATCTGTGTTTGTTATCTTTGATGAATTTAGACATCTGTTCTTCATAACAGACAGAAATGCTAAGGGATGCAAAGTTATCATTAAGTTATGACTTCTGTCAATAGTGACATGTGATTAATAAGGGGTAGGAGTAGAAAACGTAAAATAGATGTTTATGTTTTCGCTAAGAAGTTTTGGTGGAAAAAACGAATGTTATGATTAATTGAAAAAGATTTTTGAGTGAGATTAGGGCGAAGTAAGAAATGAAAGTCGATGTTATCACATAATTGCCTATAATAATTTTTAGATGTATTTTTATTATATTTGTTTGAAAATTGCCACCCGGGTTTAGAGGGTGTTGAAGAGGAGACAATCGTAGAGGATTTTAACAATTACACATAAAATACGTTTATCGGTAGGTTGTCTGCTTAGTTCTTATTTTATTGCCTTTTTATTATATTGTCTACTGATATATGCACACAACACACCCCGTTTTCTCCGTTTTTTTCTTCTACTTCAAATATTAATTTCGTTTGTGTTTTCTTATTCTCTCCCCTCAGAAAAATAATTTTGATGTTATCGGTCCAACTAGCGACCATAAATAAAATCGTAATGTTGTAACTGAATACCACACATTATCTTCCTTTTTACTTATTTCCTTGTACTTTTTTATAACCAATAACTCAACAAATTTATGATATTTTAATATCTCCGCCTTATTTATTATAAACAGCTCTTTAATGTATCGACATTTATTGGACAATATATAAACCGACAAACATATCGATATTTCAACATCAAAGTTTTTCTCGAAAGTTTTAATTTACAAACAGAAATTACAAAATTTGGTTTTCGTCATAATTTAATGAAGAATAATCTAACAAGCTTTATATTAAACATTTTCAAAATTTTAGTAAGGCAAATATGATAGTCCTCACGATTCTATTGCTCTTGTCTCTCTAGTTTAACCTGATATGTTTAAAACTGACTATATACAATTTTTGTTAAGCCTTGTTTTACTTTTTAAACAATCCTAGCTAGTCTTGTCTGTATACTGTTTTCTATAGCCTACTATATACGACTAGACAATTACACAAGATTTTATCTGTCTAGTCTTGACCAAGATTTTCATGAGAGATCGTCTTAAATGTCTAGTCTAGTCTTGACAATTAAACAAACAATTAACCAGATTTTCATTAAAATGAGAATTTAGTGATTATAATTTAACTTTATAACTAAATTAGGTACTTACGTACTAACGCCACCGCAGCTACAGATTTGAACAAAACGGATGGTTAGATTAGGTTATAAGAGCAGATACAGGCAAACCACATATCGCGCGGTAGCGCGACCTCTCTATCCGGAATAAAAAAAAATATTGGATAAGAGTTAGATTAGGTTATATTAGAGCAGATTAATCCAGACCACGTATCACGCGGTAGCGCGGACTTTCGCTGCGGTGGCGTTAATACGAAAGAACCCCAAATTTAACTTATAATTTAATTTAACACAAATTTTAATGTACATGATGAATATAATTCTAAAAATCAATAGGTTCTGTTTAGTATATGTTCCATTAGAACATCCGATACTTTGCGTGGGGAAATTTTGCAAAATAATTTGGAGCAAAACTAGTTTTGTGCGTAAAATAATTACAATAAAAAGTTTACTAAAAGAAAATTCTGTAACAATCTCGGCTTAAAATTAATAATCGGTAATTAAGACGCGGAGTGTTTAAGGAAACTGCTCGCTGCGACACTTTTCGAACGATTTCGTGGTGAATTGCAACAATTAAGGGTCAGGTTTATGAAACTTTGCCGTTGCTTATTTTTAGCTGCCTATTTTTATCTTTTATGTTATCGTATTGTTCGTGGCCAAATTCGAGATTTATAAAAATTCTTTTCCCGTCTTCTGCCTTCGAAAAACAACAATACTTATTTATACATTTAATAAACAGACTAGATACACTTCAATTGACAGATATGACCTGATAGAGTAGAATTGACTGATAAGACTAGACAAGATTAAACTAGACAGACAAGAATGGATAGACAAGACTAGGCAGACATGGCTAGACAGAAAAGACTAGATAGACAAGAGATAGATAGATTTTAGAGGGGCGTAGCTGGCGGTAACTTAACCTAACCAGGCAAGTGGCTCCCCTGGAACGCATCCGTACACCTTGGACCCGCTTGTCGCATAACCTCAGAGTGACGGATGGCTTAAATTTAATCTACTTTATGTTGTTCTTCGATTTGATCTCATCGGCCTCCTTCTCGCTCATTTTTTTATGAATCAGCCCTCGGATGTTCCTCCACCTTGACTCATCTTTCAACATACTTTCGATTATAGTTCTCGAATGGATTGATTCTCCCAGTTTTTTTTTCCGCTTCTTCTGTGTCTGTTTCCCACCTCCAGCAATCGAATATCGTGTGGATCACGCTTTCCTTCTCCCCGCAGTATACACACAGATCGTCAGCTGCCTTGCCGATGTTGTGCAGATAGTCCTGGAAACATCCGTGGCCGGAGAGGAACTGGGCTAGATGGTAGCTAATTTCCCCGTGTTTTCTGGTGATCCAGGGAAGCAGTCCGGGATTAACAGTCTCGTCCACTCTCCTCGTTCGCTTAACTGCCACCTTTCTTGCTACTCCTCGAGGAATTCTTGTCTGGCCAGACGTTTACTTTGTTTGTCGCCCCCCTTTGTTTGTACACTCTTTTCCTCTCGTTTGCGATCAGGTCTATTGGGGGGGATACCCGAAATAAGCTGCGCGGTCACTCCTGAAACTGTTCTGTAAACTCTGCTTACACGTAGTGCCATTTTTCGCTGAACTTGTGCGAGCTTCTGCAGGTTAATTTCTATTTTTAGTTCAGAGGCCCATATAGGGGCACCGTACAGCATGGTAGCCTGCACTACAGAGCTGAGAATTCTGCGCGAACTACTCTTTGGCTCCCCCAGATTTGCCATGAGTTGTTGTATGCCTGCCAGTGTTCTTAAACCCCTTGCTGCTGCTTCGGTTATGTGTGCAGCGAACGAAAGCCTTTTGTCGATGGTTATTTCAAGGTAATTGATGGTCTCTTTTAGTCTTATTATTGCCTCTTCCACATTAAATAATATGGGGCAAAGTTGTCTCAGTCCCGTGAGGAGGAGAACTTCAGTTTTTTCTGGTGCTAGACTCAGGTTTTTTTCTATCAACCACGCACTGATTAGGGATGTTACATGGTTTGTTTTTGCATCAACTCTTGTTCTGTCCTGGCTCTGGCGACAAGTGCTATATCATCTGCGAAACCGATTATAGTAGCCCCCACTGGAAGCCTCATTGTCAGAATTCCGTCGTATAGTATGTTCCACAAAGTGGGTCCCAATATCGAACCCTGTGGAACAGCTCTACTAATTTTTTTCTTCAGTCCGTCGATCTCCTTGCAGTATGATGCTTCTCCCACTGAGGTAGCTTCGCAGCATCCGCAAAAGATAGGGGGATATGCCTCTAGTTGTTAAACAGTCCATAATATGCTTCCACGATGCATTGTTAAATGCATTTCTAACATCGAATGTTAGGAGAGCACTCATTTGCTTGGTTCTCTGGGACCCACTGTTGGCCTGTTCTGCGATTTCCAGTACAGCTTTTAGCGCCGTGATGGTGGATTGTCCTTCCCTGAACCCATACTGGTGCTTTGACAATCCGACTCCTGTCTTGAGCTCTTCCTTCAATCTCGTAAGTAAAAGTTGTTCTAAAAGTTTCCCACATACGTCGAGTAAGCAGATAGGCCTGTAGGATGTGGGATCATCTATTGGTTTATCCCCCTTCCTGATGAGGGCGAGCCTCGCACGCTTCCATCTAGTTGGAAAGTTTCCGGCGGTTAGTAAGTTATTCATGACTTTCAAGACGAAGTCGGATTGATGTGCAGCTGTTATCTTCACTACCTCAGGCGGTATACCGTCGGGGCCTGGTGTTCTGCCGTTTCTAATGCGCTTGCTCGCAATAGAAAGTTCCTCTTTTGTGAAGTGGGGCGTATTTACGACTTCTGGTTGTAGTCAGTCAAAGGGAGCATGCTCTGGGAATAATACGTCCGCGACTTGACGCGCTCTTTCCTTCTTATTATTTGGAACGCGTCTCCCCATGTGTCCTTGTCCAGTTCCATGCACTGTTTCTTCCAGTGGCTTTATTTGGAATTGTATATTAGCTGGCGTAATTCCTTTTTTAAACGTTTATATTCGTGTTTAAACAATTTAATATTTTATTCGTTAGTTTTTTTGGTTCTTTGGCGCTGGTATTTTCTTCTGGCGACTATGCCTTTAAATCTCGTGTCATCAATTTCATCGGTCCACCAATATACTGACCTCTGGGGTTTTTTATTTCCAAGCTTTCGCAAGGTGACGTCACACGCTCTGCTCATCACGTGAGTCAGTGTCTCAGCGTTTTCGGTAATTTTATTTTGAAACTGCTCTGTCAAGAATTCTCGAATTTTCTCCTCCTGCAGTTGTTGTGAGTTCCAGCCGCTTGTTGGTGACTTTGACATTTTTTGTGATCTTACATGTTGCCTTATGGTGTACAAGATGTATCGATGGTCACTCAGAGATTCTTTTTCGAGTACCCTCCATCCTAGGAACCTGTCGCTTATGGAGTTGGTAGAAAAGGTAAGATCTATGGTGGAGCCCGAGTTTGCCCTCACAAAAGTGAACCTATCTCCTTTACTATGGATGACCAAATCAAGATCCACTGCCCAGTCTGTCACGATGTTGCCCCTTTTGTCCAAGCATGGGGATCCTCAGTAGGGGGATTTTGCGTTAAAGTCACCAGCTACTACTATCCCTCTTTTGATTTTGAGCTTGATGCACTGACTTAGCAGTTCTAAAGATTTGGACAGTTGGTCAGTTGTTTCGTTGGGTGAGAAGTAGCAACTGAATATTATGAGTTGAGCTAACTCTACCCACACGAAACCTTGTCCGAAGCCGGTGTTTACTATTGATGATCCAAATCGCTGAGTCCTTTTCTTCGTCTGTGAACCATTTAGCACTAGTGGCCAGTTTTTTGTTTGGTTCACTAATTATTGCTATATCCGCGTTCAGTTTTAGGGCCGTGGCAATCAGCAAATCGTGTGCTGCACGGCATCTCGCGGTATTTATTTGGATTTTCTTAAGCATTTTTTGCTCTTGTCCTCCTTGCCTCCGCCAGTACTTTCCTGAAAGCTGGACATGATCCCGGGTCAGCTCGGTGTCCTTTTATGTCAGAGATGAGGCAGTATGGCTCTTCCTCACGACATTTTGCTTTGTGACCTTCTTTGCCACATCTGAAACAAAGTTTTCGTCGGTCTGGGCCCTTACAGTCAGTGGCGTGGTGACCCGTTTGTCAGCATCTATAGCATCTCTTAAGCTCAATTCGTTCTCTAATGCGGCAGTATATCCACCCTATTTTGAGTGTACCGTTTTCTAGGAGAATACTTGCCAGATTTTTTGGTAAAACGACAGTGGCCACTTGTGTTTCACCATAAGCGGGTCTAAGGTTCTTTATTTTAACTTGTTTGTTCTTTGTCCCTAGGAAACTATTTATAGATTGCTCTATTTCCTCTGCGCTTGTGTAGGCGTCAACAGACAGTCATGACTAGACAGACAGGACAAGACACAGACACGACTAGACAGACATGACTTTTTTTGTTTCACTCATTGCGTAGCATGATTCTCACCATACTCTCCTTTTTTACATTCTATCCAAACTTGCATTCCTTCCTTCAAACCTTCCAACCCTGATTCCAACCTTGCTGCGCTCCTCATTCTCTCCCATCTCGTACACTCAAAGATGGTATGCTCCGTAGTGTCCTCAATCGCTCCACAATACCTACAGTGCGCCTCAACCAGTTTCCCGATCAGGTATGACCCAAAACATCCATGCCCAGTAATCGCCTATGTGAGGTGATAATTCACCTCCCTGTGCCCGCGGTTGACCCACCACCCTCTCCGTGCCCACTCCGTCTAGGAGAATGGAGTGCACGACCGCATTCATAATCCTCCTCTTGGAAGCCAACGGCCCACCTATGTTGGAAATCAGCCGTCCAAGAGCTCTCACACATGCTCTAGCCTTGCTCAAAACCCGGGTGACCTGATCGGATACCCTGAGATTTCTATGAAGCTCTACCCGAAGGTATCTTACAGATTCCCGAGCCGGTACGTCAACTGTCCCCATTCGCACGGTTTTGTGGGGAGCCAGAGCAAGTCCTTTTTCCCCCATCCACCGATCAATCTCACTAATTGCCTCATTCATTCAGATTTTCTTCCGTTCTTGCGACAGCGACAACGGCTAAGTCATCAGCGTACCCGACGAGTGTAACTCCGTCTGGCAGCCTCAATCTCAAAACCTCATCACAAAATATGTTCCACAGTATCGGCCCAAGAACCGAACCCTGTGGAACAGCCGCACTCATTTTGAAGATTTTACCTTCCACAGTCACTATCTACCTATCATTCAAGTAGCTCCCCACCATCTTTTGAAGGTAGGGAGCTACCCCCTTCAGATCCAAAGCCACCATGATTCCGCCCCATGGGACCGAATTGAAAGCATATTTCACGTCCAGGGTTACAAGCACACAGTAGCTACGGGTACGCCATGGAACCTTATTGGCTAACCTTGCTCTCTCTATTACACGCATCATTGCGTTCACTGTAGTACGGCCGCCTCTGAACCCATACTGTTTCTCTGAAAGACCCCCTGCCCTCTCGAGATCCTCAAACATCTTCGCAATCCCATTAAGTAGGCATATTGGCCTGTATTTGGCTTCCTCTCCTTTCCTTCGCTCTTTTTCAATCATTACCAGTCTCGCTCTCTTCCACTCCTTGGGGAAACTGCAATTCATCAACAATTCATTCATCATGCTCAAGCACATGTCCTCGCAAACGTGCCCAAGCACCTTGCACGCTTCGGGTGAACACCATCAGGATCCGGCGCTTTTTCCTCCTTCATTCCGCCAACTGCACTCTGCAGCTCGTCCTGAGTGAAAATGGGCGCCGATCTCCATCCCATGGGTTCCAGCCAGTTCATTCGCTCATGTACTGGGAACAGCTTTCTGGCTTCCGTCATTAGGCTATTCCCCCGGAGAGTATTAACTCTTTGCGCAATTTTCCTGGTGACGATCTTATAGCTGAGCGCCAGGATATACCTCCTTCTGCAAACCCCACGCACTTCCTCAATTACTCTTTACCATGCATCTCCTCTCACGCAAACAGATTTTACGCTTTCAGGTACCTGCTCATTCCACCAGTAAACTGGCTTCCTGCCTCTGACGTCCCTCCGTTTTCTATGAACCACCGCATCACAGGCCCCGTGAAGAACTGCTTCGCATTAGCACCGCATTTCATTTTCGGGGCCTGTCCTTTCAGGCAGCTCTTTCATGACGTCTCCCAATATTTCTAGAAGACTCTTGTCCACTCTCCATCCATTCGTTCCAATTTCAACCGGTCCCTCAGTAACATCCTCTGGTACGTCGAAGATTCTCTCTCTCTCTCTGACACGCCACTCTTTCACCTTGCAATTCGTGAGGTGCTAAAAGTGATGTCTATGAAAGACATACTTTCGACCCACACGAAGTTTGGCATATTCCACCGGTTGTGAACCACCAGGTCTTCCTCTACCAGCCACTCTTCCATCATTCTCCCTCTCTCGTCTTTTCTAGGGGATCCCCACCAAGCGGACTTGGCGTTGAAATCGCCCCCGACAACAACTTTTTTTAGAAAGGTGTTTAGGGGAAGCTCTCATTAGTATGTTTTTAGTATGCGCAACCGAGTATGCGCCACCTAAAATGCAAGGGACCAGATAGATCAAAACTGTGTCGACTCTGTGGGCAAGAAAACCATTTGGCGAAAGAATCTCTAGCCACATCACTTCAAGATTTATCAACCCAATTCCTATCAACTCAAAATAGCTATCTAAGACAAATCCAGTCACGTGAAGAAAGATCAAAAGTTTACTTTGAAGACCCCTCACTAGAAAATGATTATGATGTGTTCACAGAAGATAATATTGACAATTTGATAATTTTATTAAATCCAAACAAATGACCCAACAACAATTACTTTATTTGGAGGAAGAAAACACAAGGGCTGCGCAACAAAGGGAACATGAAGTAAATGCTATTGTTAAATCAATTGTTGATTTAAATGATATTTTTAAAGATTTAAGTCAATAAATAAGTCACCCACGGAAATTCAACCCATACAGATCCATTAAGCCATCGAAGATTTTACAATAGGTGAGCTACAAGAGGGGAAAAAACGGCTCCAGTCCGGGAAGGCACCAGGACCGGATAACATCCCAAACGAGATCCTGACCTCCTGATCCTGCGGTGATAGACACATGGCCGGAACTCTTGCTAACGGGCTTCAATACATGCCTCAACAAAGGGGTGTTCCATGAACAATGGAAAAGACAGAAACTGGTCCTTTAACGAAAAGGGAATAAACCTCTGGAGGAACCATCCTCAGACCGACCGATCTGCATCCTTGTCAATATGGGGAAGTTACTGGAGAGACTGTTGCTCCAAAGACTAGAAAAACATATCGACGAAAACGGGGGCATGTCCCAGCGGTAATACGGTTTTTGGAAAGGGAAGTCAACGGTCGACGCTATTGCGAGTGTGATCGAGACGGCCAGGAAGGTCAAACAGGGGACCTGGAAGACAAAGGGCTTTTGTGCACTTGTGACGCTCGACATCAAGAATGCCTTCAACTCGGCGCGGTAGGATGCGATCCTAAACGCCTTGGAGCAGAGACGAGTACCGGAGTACCTAAGGAAAATAATAAGCAGTTACTTGAGTAACAGAATCCTTGTCTACGACACGGAAGACGGCCAGGTTGAGTATGAGGTGACTTCAGGGGTCCCGCAGGGATCGGTCCTTGGGCTCTTTCTGTGGAACATCTAGTATGACGGTCTACTGAACCTGAGACTACCAAAAGACGCGACTTTCGTTGGCTTCGCTGATGACGTGGCAGTAGTAGAGAATTCCTACCACACTCGAGGCAGTAACAAATGAGTGTCTCCGACGTGCCAGCAACTGGATGAAGGAAAACGGACTGTAACTAGCAGTACATAAGACGGAAGCAGTACTGGTAACAGATAAGAGGATGTTTGTTCCACCGATTCTCATTCTGTAAGGGCAGGAAGTACCATGGGCAAAGGCGGTGAGATACCTCGGGGTACAGATTGACAGCGGACTTCGGTATGTAGAACATGCCACCAAGATAACCGAGAAGGCAGCAGCAACAGCGGCAAGCCTTGCAAGGCTTATGCCAAACGTTGGAGGGCCTCATGAGGTAAATAGAAGACTGCTAAATAGCGTGATACACGCACAGATACTCTACGGCGCGGAAATATGGGCAGCGGCGGCAGAAAAGATCGGGGTAAAACGGAGGCTTGCCTCGGTACAGCGGCGCAGTGTATTACGACTAATTTCTGGATATAGAATCGTATCTGAGGCGGCCGCACTCGTTCTAGCGAGTACACCGCCAATTGATCTACTAATCCGAGAAAGAAAGGAGATCTACGACGAACTAAGTCAGTACGCCAGGAAAGAAGAAAAGGAGCAGGCCAAAGAAGGTGACAAGGTTAGAGCGCGCCAACGACTCATGGAGAGATGGCAGACCCAGTGGGAGACAGATACGTCAGGACGATGGACCCATAGGCTCAGCCCTCACGTAGCGCCTTGGAACGACCGCACCCACGGGCAAATGGGATACCATATTACCCAAGCGCTCACGGGCCACGGATGCGTCAATTCCTACCTAGAGAGGTTCAAAAAGAGGAACAATCTAGAGTGCTTTTTATGTGGCCAAAGTCCGGATGACGCAGAGCACACTGTTTTCCAGTGTCCAGCCACGAAAAACGAGAGGTCCACTGTTCAGGTGAAACTCGGTGTCATAGTGCTTGAGGTAGGAAATCTAACACAAGTCATGCTGCGAAATGAAGACGACTGGGAGGCGATAAAAGCATATACCATGGAAATAATGACGAGGAAAGAAGAGGCCTAAAGAGCGTGGAAAGCGCAGCTTGCGGCAAACATCGAAGTCGATGCAGAACTAAACCTCTAACCTAGGGAAAAGAACGATAGACGAGAGTCTTAGTAGAAGGACTAGTTCGTTCAAATTGAGCGAAGATAATAGATAACTCTCATTAAACTAGGGCGGCCCTAACCATCCGGGCTGCCCACCCTGAAGGCATGCGCAAGCGATACCGGGGTGGAGCATATAGAAGCCAAGTGGAAATGGGGTTTAGTAAGTGAGAGCCTCACACTCTGGCTGGTAGAGCTTCCCCAAAACCAAAATAAAAAAAGGGTGATCAACGCGGTATCGCACATTTCGCATTCATTCAGGGTGGGCAGCCCGGACGGTTAGTGAAACCGCGTTTGTTGAAAATGCCTCCTCGGCCGGGAATCGAACCCGGGTCTGCCGATATATTGTCAACTACACTACCGAGGAGAACAGACAGATAAGACTAGACAAACAAGACTAGACTGACAAGACTAGACTGACAAGACTAGACTGACAAGACTACACTGACAAGACTAGACTGGAAGACTAGACTGACAAGACTAGACTGACAAGACTAGACTGACAAGACTAGACTGACAAGACTAGACTGACAAGACTAGACTGACAAGACTAGACGGACAAGACTAGACTGACAAGACTAGACTGACAAGACTAGACTGACAAGACTAGACTGACAAGACTAGACTGAGAAGATCAGACTGACAAGACCAGACTGACAAGACCAGACTGACAAGACCAGACTGACAAGACCAGACTGACAAGACCAGACTGACAAGACCAGACTGACAAGACCAGACTGACAAGACCAGACTGACAAGACCAGACTGACAAGACCAGACTGACAAGACCAGACTGACAAGACCAGACTGACAAGACCAGACTGACAAGACCAGACTGACAAGACCAGACTGACAAGACCAGACTGACAAGACCAGACTGACAAGACCAGACTGACAAGACCAGACTGACAAGACCAGACTGACAAGACCAGACTGACAAGACCAGACTGACAAGACCAGACTGACAAGACCAGACTGACAAGACCAGACTGACAAGACCAGACTGACAAGACCAGACTGACAAGACCAGACTGACAAGACCAGACTGACAAGACCAGACTGACAAGACCAGACTGACAAGACCAGACTGACAAGACAAGACTGACAAGACTAGACTGACAAGACTAGACTGACAAGACTAGACTGACAAGACTAGACTGACAAGACTAGACTGACAAGACTAGACTGACAAGACTAGACTGACAAGACTAGACTGACAAGACTAGACTGACAAGACTAGACTGACAAGACTAGACTGACAAGACTAGACTGACAAGACTAGACTGACAAGACTAGACGGCCAAGACTGGACTGACAAGACTAGACTGACAAGACCAGACTGACAAGACCAGACTGACAAGACCAGACTGACAAGACCAGACTGACAAGACCAGACTGACAAGACCAGACTGACAAGACCAGACTGACAAGACCAGACTGACAAGACCAGACTGACAAGACCAGACTGACAAGACCAGACTGACAAGACCAGACTGACAAGACCAGACTGACAAGACCAGACTGACAAGACCAGACTGACAAGACCAGACTGACAAGACCAGACTGACAAGACCAGACTGACAAGACCAGACTGACAAGACCAGACTGACAAGACCAGACTGACAAGACCAGACTGACAAGACCAGACTGACAAGACCAGACTGACAAGACCAGACTGACAAGACCAGACTGACAAGACCAGACTGACAAGACCAGACTGACAAGACCAGACTGACAAGACCAGACTGACAAGACCAGACTGACAAGACCAGACTGACAAGACCAGACTGACAAGACCAGACTGACAAGACCAGACTGACAAGACCAGACTGACAAGACCAGACTGACAAGACCAGACTGACAAGACCAGACTGACAAGACCAGACTGACAAGACCAGACTGACAAGACCAGACTGACAAGACCAGACTGACAAGACCAGACTGACAAGACCAGACTGACAAGACCAGACTGACAAGACCAGACTGACAAGACCAGACTGACAAGACCAGACTGACAAGACCAGACTGACAAGACCAGACTGACAAGACCAGACTGACAAGACCAGACTGACAAGACCAGACTGACAAGACCAGACTGACAAGACCAGACTGACAAGACCAGACTGACAAGACCAGACTGACAAGACCAGACTGACAAGACCAGACTGACAAGACCAGACTGACAAGACCAGACTGACAAGACCAGACTGACAAGACCAGACTGACAAGACCAGACTGACAAGACCAGACTGACAAGACCAGACTGACAAGACCAGACTGACAAGACCAGACTGACAAGACCAGACTGACAAGACCAGACTGACAAGACCAGACTGACAAGACCAGACTGACAAGACCAGACTGACAAGACCAGACTGACAAGACCAGACTGACAAGACCAGACTGACAAGACCAGACTGACAAGACCAGACTGACAAGACCAGACTGACAAGACCAGACTGACAAGACCAGACTGACAAGACCAGACTGACAAGACCAGACTGACAAGACCAGACTGACAAGACCAGACTCACACGACCAGACTGACAAGACCAGACTGACAAGACCAGACTGACAAGACCAGACTGACAAGACCAGACTGACAAGACCAGACTGACAAGACCAGACTGACAAGACCAGACTGACAAGACCAGACTGACAAGACCAGACTGACAAGACCAGACTGACAAGACTAGACTGACAAGACTAGACTGACAAGACTAGACTGACAAGACTAGACTGACAAGACTAGACTGACAAGACTAGACTGACAAGACTAGACTGACAAGACTTGACTGACAACACTAGACTGACAAGACTAGACTGACAAGACTAGACTGACAAGACTAGACTGACAAGACTAGACTGGCAAGACTAGACTGGCAAGACTAGACTGGCAGGACTAGACTGGCAAGACTAGACTGGCAAGACTAGACTGGCAAGACTAGACTGGCAAGAGTAGACTGACAAGACTAGACTGACAAGACTAGACTGACAAGACTAGACTGAGAAGACTAGACTGACAAGACTAGACTGACAAGACTAGACTGACAAGACTAGACTGACAAGACTAGACTGACAAGACTTGACTGACAAGACTAGACTGGCAAGACTAGACTGACAATACTAAACGGACAAGACTAAACAGACAAGACTAAACACAAGATTAGACATGGACAAGACTAGACAGACAAGATTAGACACAGGCAAGATTAGAGACGGACGAACACTTGGCGGAAAGATTAGTTAGACAGAACTAGAGACAAGGTATAGAAACCCTTATTCTGTTTGATATTGGCAGATTAATCAAGTAAGTGTATTAATCTTGTTTTCTATGTTAGGGGTGTAAGTTATTCAATGATTTTAGTAGGCGATACCTCCATATAGTTTCAATTGATAGAGGGAATGAGGATGATTAGGAGTGATCCCCACAATGTGAGGGTAAGATATGCGAGCATTGGTAAGGGCGGATCTTTGGCGAAGGGGAAATAGGATTAAGATGGCTCGAGTTGATTGAGTCTTGGGATATATTTTGCTGAAGAAAATAATTTCATAAAAAGATGCCGTCGAGATTGAGGTACAAATGAAAGGATTGGATATGTAAAATTAGTAAAGGAAGATTTTGTAATTTTTAATAAATAGATTTATTTAACACTTTATCGATTTAGGCTTCTTAGGCCTTCTTCAGAAGATTATTTATTAATCTTCTTCTATTTAATCTTCAGAAGATGGACAGAAGAAGCCGATATCGATAAACTGTTGGATAAACCAATTTGTGAAACTTATACCTAGTGTCTATTATTTATTATTATTTTTATAATGCTTTACCTAGTGCCTACAGCTGAATCTTTAAATTTTAGGTTTTTTTAAGTTTTAAGATTTTGTCTTTCTAGTTTTGTCAGACTAGTCTTATTAGTTCAGTTTAATTTATATTATCTTGTTAAATGTTTTACATATTTTGGATTTGGACTGAATGTAATAATTAGTAAAGAGAATAAGGTTTATTTGAGAAAGAGAGATTGTAGCGTTACAAACTTTCTAGTCGAAAACGAAGACGAAATACTAGACTAGTTTAGGCAAACTCATTTGATTACTTACACACACACGTACTTTCACTTAAACGCAAATACAAAATAATTCTTAATTCTAAATATTAGTGAAAAAATAAACAAGACAAACGAGATTTGACAGACAAGAGTAGGCAGACAAGTCTAGTATAAAATGGTAAATCTAGACAGACAGGACTAGACGGACGGCAATCAAAAATAGAAATATAGGACTTGACAACAAGATAAAATTAGATTTAAATGTAATTATTTTCATGTTAACTTGTATAACAAGATTAGAAAAAAAAGAGTCAAGAAAATGATATAAAAAAACAAATGTTAAGAAATTAATGCTAATTTGACACGAAGGTTGTTTAATTAAAATAATTGATTTGTAAATCCGCACCATTAAACCATTAAGCCGGGCGTAATTATAGACTGAAATCCAAAACTCACTCCTAAAACCGAATTCTTTTTCGTATATATTTTTCTATACGTCTTAATAAACAAATAGATAAATACGTACAACACTAAATTTCTGGTACAAGGTAAAGGCTATCTGCAAATGGGTCTATTAAGGTTAATTTATTTTTAGGAGAGTTTGTTTGACTTGTCTAACCTTGTCTGTCTAAACCTGTTTTTTAGACTTGTCAATATTCTTATTTCTATCTAAACCATTATATCTAAGCCATTAAGAATATATTTCGTACATACTTTGTCTATGCGATTCACTTAAAGTATCTACCTAATTTATCAATCGTTTTATACATTGACTAAATTAATGAGCCTTATTTCATTTAACACTATGCGATTTTTGACGTCCGACTAAAAATCGGACGACTATATTTGTAAACAGTTTATAAAGAACACTTTCAGTTTTGTCGTTCGTTTACAGAGACAGTATCCGACTGCTATCCGACCGATTTTTATCAGTTGTCGGATAGCGTGAAAGGGGACTGACTACAAAATTGCTTTTGTTAAAATTACAGTTTCCAATATTATTAGTAAATACGGTTTAAAAATTACTGTGTGCGACTGCAATCTTTACAAATTTGTATTTGTAAGGCCGTTGCTACTATTTAAACTGTAATTTTTAAAGTGTACTTTTTTCCGTGCACTAACAAAAAGTTAGTCGTCCGATTTTTAGTCGGACGTCTAAAATTAATACCAAGTTAACACTTGAACTGTAATATACAATCGAAACGTAGTTATCTGCATCGGTTTTTGCTCGGGGTGGAGCAAGAAAAATCTTCTGTTTTTCTTGCTTATCAGCTCAATTGTAGTTTAGTTGTGAGTGAGATGTGTTTGTGACGGATTCAACTACAACAATTTATTTACTCAAGGTACAAATTATTCCACAGCTTCACATCAAAACTAACAAAATATTTATTATACACTAATTAAATATCAATTCAACATCATCCACACAAACACACAATTAGGTTTCTTAGAAATCATTCCTAAAATTAACAGAAACAAAAATATAAGGAATAAACTTTTATACAAAATAACAAATATCTCAAAATTTCACGTAAAAAAGGAATTGAAAATTAACCTAATTATGGTTTTTGTAACATTTCTGAATAGTTTTTAAATATTCGTCGCCTTTGGCAAATGTTTCTCGAAGATTAATCAATGTGTATTTATTAACAATCCATGCCGAGACCAAATATTGGATACAGCAGAATCTAGATGTTATTTATTCGATCAATATTTACAAACACGTTCTACATAAATTTATAACAATCGTAAACAAATCAATAAATTGCGAAATCATATTTCAATGTTTATGTAAAACATATATAATTTTCTTTGCTAATAATTCTTTTATTGAACTCATTTCGATTAATCTGCACATTACTTGTATCGATTATCTAATAATATATAGTAATAATAACAAGACTATACAGACGAGACCAGACAGACTAAACTGGAAAGGAAAGACGAAACGGAGAGGGGTAGACAGACAAGGCTACACAGATAAAACTAGATAAACACATATAAACACTGAGACAAGCTTAGGCTTGTCTGTCTGGTCTTGCCTGTGCAGTCTTGTCGGTCCAGTCTTGTCTGTCTAATCTCTCTGTCCAATCTTGTCTGTACAGTGTGTCTGTTGAGTGTGTCTGTTCAGTCTTGTCTGTCTAATCTGTCTGTCCCATCTTGTCTGTACAGTGTGTCTATCCAGTCTTGTCTGTCATGTCTGCCTGTCCAGACTTATCTGTCCAGTCTTGCCTGTTCAGTTTTGTCTATCTAGTCTAATTAGGAGCCCCGGTCTCCCGCTTGTCAGGAGGGTATGTTGTCTGTAGGGATTGCAATCCGGTATCATTTTCAATCCGGTCGGATCCGGCCGGATTTTCATCGGATTTCACCGGATCGGTTGATCCGATCAGGAATCGGTTTAATCAGGAAATACGGTTGATCCGATCAAGATAATTTTCTGTTGACTGTTTCCAGGATAATCGAGTGAGTGTATTATATTTGTAGTTTACACACACACATTTATAATTAGACAAACAATTAAAAATCTAGTACAGTGTAGGTAAATAGTGAAATTTTATAAATAAAATTTTAGTATTTAACTTGATTAAATCTAACATAATAAACTTTACTTAATCTACTGTGATCAGAACAATTAGGTATTTGGCCATGCTAATAAGTCTTATTCTAATATAGTATTATCTTGATAATCCGGCTGCTTTGGGGAAACACGTGCCCTTTCATTACTCTGCCCCGCGCCGGATATACACCTCTCAGACAGAAGAAATATAGTCATAAACAACACCATCACCCTGCTTTTAACTCTGAAAACTTGATTGACGATTCTGACCAAGCGAAATCCACTCTACAATTGTCTAACTTTGTACTACTATCTGTTTTAACTTTGTACATATTTTTTGTAAATACTCGTTTACCTAAAAATATGTAAAATTGTTATTGTTTTCGTTGAATCCTGTTTATCCGGAATAATTTGATAATCCGGCGGTTGTCTGGTCCCATATGTGTCTGATTATCAAGATTATACTGTATTTATGACATACATCGTGATGAATCTGTCTAATGAATGGCTTTAGAATATTGAGTTTGTAACTATTTAGTTTAATAAACTTACTATAAATGCTGTATTTGCCGGTGAGTAGGGAAAGATAGTTCGTTCTGGCGCCACCGCAACCACCGACCAGTGCGCATGCGCGATGAGACCTTCGTTCAAACCTAGGTAGCTAGATGGCGCTTTAGTTCAGTTTTCTCCATCAGATGGCGCGTGAAATTACAGATTCCTGTAAAATTAACAAAATTACAGATTCCTGTAAATTAGCGTTTTAGTTCAGTATATATAATAACAGATTTACTTTTTTTTTAATTACAGATTCCTTTAAATTATCGCTTCAATTCAATTTTGCACCAACAGATGGCGCGTGAAATTTCAGATTCCTGTAAAATTATTTAAATTACAGATTCCTGTTAAATGAGCGCTTTAGTTTAGTTTTCACCAACAGTTGGCGCGTGAAATTACAGAGAGCGCTTTAGTTCAGTTTTTCACAAACAGTTGGCGCGTGAAATTACAGATTCCTAAATTAATAAATCATTTTCCTGGTATTTACCTAACTAATCTTGTCGGACATTAACTAATCTAGTCTGAATTAATATGATTCTAGTCTAGGTAATGCGACAATAACAACTATTCAGTTCTAAGAATGCGGAAGTGATTCGCATTTTCAATTGCAACAATAAACACTATTCAGTTCTAAAATATGGAAGAACTTGAAAACATGGTGTAGAAAGGTTTAACTATAAGAATTCTGGATGATGGACAAACCTTTCATTTCTCAAAATAGAGGACCCCAACGAAGACTAAGATGAGGATGGATCAGCCTGCTGCAGCTCGGCAGTAAGCCATACTTGAACAACATTCAATCACTAGAAAATCTGGTTAAGGGAGGCTGATCTAATCCACTTCTAGTCTGATCTTATCTGATCTAATCCAGTACTAAGCTGATCCAATCTGATCTAATCCGGTCCTAGTCTGATCTTATCTGATCTAATCTAGTCCTAGACTGATCCTATCTGATCTAATCCGGTCCTAGCCTGATCTTATCTGATTTAATCCAGTCCTAGTCTGATCTTATCTGATCTAATCCACTCCTAGTCTGATCTTATCTGATCTAATCCACTCCTAGTATGGTCTTATCTGAACTAATCCACTCCTAGCCTGGTCTTATCTGATCTAATCCGACCTAGTCTATAGTCTAGTCCGGCATTAATCTAGCTAATCTAAGTCAAGAATCTATGTCTGGTATTTACCTATATAATCTTGTCGGACATTAACTAATCTAGTCTGATTTAATATGATTCTAGTCTAGGTAATATTTGAAAGCGCCATCTACCATTTTAGGTATCTAATACGATTTACAGGTCGGTAAATAGGAAAGTGATTTATTAATTTAGGAATCTATAATTTCACGCGCCAACTATTCGTAAAAAATTGAACTAAAGCGCTCATTGAACAGGAATCTGTAATTTAATTAATTTTACAGGAATCTGAAATTTCACGCACCATCTGTTGGTGAAAAATTGAATTAAAGCGCTAATTTACAGAAATCTGTAATTTAAAAAAAGAAAATCTGTAATATCACGCGCCATCTGTTGGTGAAAAACTGAACTGAAACGCTAATTTACAGGAATCTGAAATTTTGTTAATTTTACAGGAATTTGTAATTTCACGCGCCATCTGATGGAGAAAAATTGAACTAAAGCGCCATCTAGCGACTTCTAGCGCCATCTAGGCTAAAACGAAGGTCTCATCGCGCAGGCGCACTGGTCGGTGGTTGCGGTGGCACCAGAACGAACTATCTTTCCCTACTTCGGTGTATAAGGCGCACCCCAAAATTTAACTACTATACTTTTTGTGCGCCTATAACGCAGACTTATGTACCTAGAGGCAATTTTTTTGAAAAAGGAGCGGGTTACACCGGCAAATACGGTAATTATTTTAAGTATAAATTCATTATCTCAAAATGAATTTTGGTTTTGAAAAAACTATGTAGCGCCATGCGCATCACCCATTTAAATTACCTACCCATGCAACAGCGCGATTATTTTACCAAAAAATAGTATCATATCGATATCATATAGATTGGTACCGAATCCGGTAAACGCTTACAATTAGTGAAATACTACCAAGGAGGTCTGTCCGGTTCTGTTCAGTCTTGTCTCTCCAGCCTTGTCTGTCTCCTCTTGTTCATCTAGCCTTGTATATCCAGCCTTGTCCCTCCAGTCTTGTTTGTCCAGTGTTGATTGTCCAGTCATGTATTTTCAGTCTTGTCTGTCCAGTCTTATCTATCTAGTATGGCTGTCTGTCTTGTGTGTCCAGGGTGTCTATCTATTCTTGTCTAGTCTTATATGTCCAGTTATGTCTTTTCAGTCTTGCCCGTCTAGTCTTGTTTGCTTAGCCTTTATCTGACTAGTCTTGTCTGTTTATTCTTGTCTATCTTGCATTGTCTGTCTAGTCTTGTCTGTCTAGTCTTGTTTTTTCAGTCTTGTCGGCTCAGTCTTGCCTGTTCACTCTTGTCGGTCCAGTCCTGTCTTTCTAGTCTGTCTGCCAGTCTGGCCTGTCCAGTGTGCCTGTCCAGTCTTGTCTGTTTGTCCAGCCCTATAATTCCTGTTTTGTCTGTGCAGTCTTGCCTGTTTAGTCTTTTCTGATTAGTCCTATCTGACTAGTTTTGTATGTCTAGTCTTGTCTATCTTGCCTTATCTATTTAGGCTTGTTTCTAGTTTTATCTAGTTTCTAGTTTTATCTCTCTTGTCTTAGCTGTTTAGTATTGTCTATCCAGTATTTACTATCTACTCTTGTCTGTCTACTCCTATCTGTTTAGTATTGTTTGTCTAGTCTTATCTATTTTATTTTGGTTGTTTAGTCTTATCTGTTTAGTCTTATCTGTTTGGTGTTGACTGTCTAGTCTTGCCTATCTAGTCTGTCTAGTCATATCTGTTTAGTCTTTCATGTTTAGTCTTTCAGGTTTATGCTTTTCATGTTCTTTCATGTTTAGAGTTCTTGGCTAGTTTTATCTGTTTAGTTTAGTCTGTCTAGTTTTATATGTTTAGTCTAGTCTGTCTAGTCTTGTCTATCTAGTTGTGTCTGTCTAGTCTCGTCTGTTTACTCTTATATATCTAGTATGGTCGATCTAGTCTTATTTGTTTAGTATTGTCTGTCTAGAATGTTTAAGCTTATGTACCTATGCTTCTTTGGTTACTCTTATCTATCTAGGCTGGCGTATCTAAGTTTGTCAGTCTAGACTTGGCATGTCAAACACACGGCCCGACAATACAGAGATTGCGGCCCGCCGAGACATTTCAAAATATTTTGGATAAACGGCGGAAGTATTATGTTCAACACAAATAAGTCGAAATACTGTAGCAAACAGAGTTGATGAAATAGCTGAGATTTTGAGAAATCGGCATAACTAAATAATATCAACATTTTAGATGCAATTTCACATGCAAGTGAAATGAAGTGCAAGATATTGAAGTTACAGATATTCGATATATCGCTCAGCTGGCCGTTTTTATTCGCGGATGCGATGTTAATTTTAAATTAAGTGAAGAACTCTTGGAAGTCATAATACAACTACTGAAGCTGATATTTTTGTTACGCGTTTGGAAGTTTTGAAGAAGCATAAGTTACCATTGTAAAACTTGGTGCACCTGCAACTGATGGTGCACCTACCATGACCGGTATTACTAAGGCAGTTTTTGAGGGATTAAAAGAAGTATGTAAACACCGTGGTGATAATACTTTGAACATTTTCATGGTATTATTCAATAGCAAGTCACCAAAATTATATTCGAGCACGTGGGCTTTATCATCGTCAATTTGTTTTATTTTTGGAAGATATAGAATGTGAATATACCGATCTAGCATATTATACGGAAGTACGATGGCTTTATAGTCATAAAGTGTTAAAACAATTCTTTAAATTGCTGGACGAAATCATAATTTTCTTGGAAAAAAAATTTATGAATGTGCTGAATTAAAAGATGGACAATGTATAAGGGATTTAGCTTCCTCCTTTGATATTACAAGTCATCTTAATCAATTTAATTTTAAACTTCAAGGAAAAAATCATGTAGTTACAACGCTATTTTATAATATTATATAATATATAATATATAATATATAATATATAACATATAATATATAATATATAATATATAATATATAATATATAATATATAATATATAATATATAATATATAATATATAATATATAATATATAATATATAATATATAATATATAATATATAATATATAATATATAATATATAATATATAATATATAATATATAATATATAATATATAATATATAATATATAATATATAATATATAATATATAATATATAATATATAATATATAATATATAATATATAATATATAATATATAATATATAATATATAATATATAATATATAATATATAATATATAATATATAATATATAATATATAATATATAATATATAATATATAATATATAGTATATAATATATAATATATAATATTGTTGAATTTGAAGCCCTCAACGGCACAGACAGTGGAGTAGATGGACTACAGAACAGTGTATATGGCGGAAGAGGCAGTCCCGTACTCGGGATAATGAGTAAAAGGTATTTTGTACATGGTACCAAATATCATGTTAAGGGGACGACGGTTACACATGTTACTGGCGGTACCCCGACAGCGTCTGTTTCACATGTTAGTGGCGGCTGATACTATAATACTCAGAAGTGGAACTCTTGAGTTTAACCGACTGACATGTCAGTCATAACTTCAATTAAATCAACATGAATAGTGCACCTTCTAGAGCAATAAATTACCCCAGGGGTTTCAGTCCCCGAGTGGTCTATTCGGATTCTGGGGAGACCACAGATGTGTGCAAGGAGGTAAGTCGTAGTACCTCAAATCCCGGTAGGAACATTCTTAAAGCAAAATCTCGGATTTGGATAATGACATTTAATGTCAATTCCCTTTTGAAAGCTGGGAAATTAAAAAATATCTTAAATAAAGCTAGAGAACGTAATAAAAAAATTATTGCATACCAGGAATCACGGAACACAGATGAATGTCCTTTTGATTCTGAAAACTTTAGGATATTTAAAGGAAGGCCAGGAGAACGAGTCACGGCCCACTGTCCACAATTTGGGACCGGATTTATAGTGGATAAATCAATACTAGAATCAGTTGTGACATTCAAGTCGTACTCAGGACGCCTTTCCACCATAACAATAAAATCAGGGAACAAAATCTATACTCTAATTAATGGTCATGCACCAACTAACATAACCAACAAGGAAGCACCAGAGAAAGCTGAGCAATTTTGGAATCAATTAGATAATATTTTACAAAGAATTCCACAACATCATGTTAAAATTCTTATGGGTGACTTTAATGCACAAATTGGCAAAGAGAGGATATATCGATATTGGGTTGGGAAATGGTCTGGTCATAAAAATACTAATAAGAACGGCATGAGACTCATCGACTTATGCAGAAGTCATGATTTATTTTTAAAATCAACCTTCTTTAAGAAACTCACTTCTAAAACAAGGACTTGGGTCTCACCTAATTCCTTATTGGGTGAGTATCAACTGGATCATGTACTAATTTCCCGTTTGTATACTGCAGAAATCATGAAACTAAAAGTATTGAAAGGCCTGGACTTAGACTCTGATCATTATCCAACCAAATTTTCCCTTGATGTGATCCCTGAGAAACGAAATTTTACAAAAGGAGTTCCTTAATGTAAATATGATATAGAGAATATTAAAGGTAATGAAAACTTCATGAAAGGAACTGAAGAAATACAACCACAAAATTGGCCGCAACTTCAAGCAGGACTCTTACAAACAGCTGTAAATATAGCCCCGTTAAAAAGAGCAAGAAAACACCCGTGGTGGACAGATGAATGTGACCAGTTAATACAACATAGGCAGCAAACCTGGCATAATTGGTCGTGCAATAAAACTCCGACCACATTGCAAGAACTTAAAAACGTTAGGATAGTTACAAAATCAATAAGGAGGATTCGTAAACAAAGTGAAAATTTTAAATTACAATCAATAGAAGAGGACTTTAGGCAACATAAGTCACGAAACTATTATAGAACGTTCAAGCAAAAGTTGACAAAGTATTCTTCGCCATCGCTTCATTTGTTAATGAAAATGGAGAATTGGCTTATACTATAGATGCAAACTGTACAATCCTTGCAGTATACTTTTCTAAATTACTTAACAGTGATTTACCACAAGAAAAATTTAAGTTCATTAATTCTTATAAAATTATTCAAGGTTCAACCCCATCGACTGTACAAGAGATTAAAGAAATTATTCAATCACTAAAAAATAACAAAGCTTCAGGGGAGGATCAAATAACTGCAGAATTGTGGAAAAATGCAGGAGAAAATTGTATCACAAAATTGCAAGAAATTATGTTGGACATTTGGGAAACGTAAAAAATCCCCTCGGATTGGAAGTTGCCGATAATCCATCCTATACACAAAAAAGGAAATAAAACTGACCCAAACAATTATCGAGGTATATCCCTTCTTCAGGTCACATACAAAATTCTTTCAAAAGTGTTACTAAACCATGCAGAGCTGCAAGTAGACAATCAAATCGGTGAATATCAAGGTGGATTCAGGAAGAGACGGTCCTGTGCAGAGCAAATTTTGAATTTGAAAAACGTCATACAATATTTTCGCAACACTAATAAAAAAATAAACTAACAAAAAATATGTCATAACGTTTGTGGATTTCCGGAAATCATACGACAGTATAGATTGCTTATCACTCTTTAGTGTTTTAACAGAATTTGGACTTGACCAAAAAACAAGAAATATTATCAAAGACACACTTACGGAGACAAAGGCTAAAGTAAAATTTATGGGTGGATTAAGTGAAGAGTTTGAAATAAATACAGGCGTCCGTCAAGGTGATGGAATTTCTCCATTACTTTTCAATTGTGCCCTGGAAAAAGTTGTTAGGGAATGGAGAAAAGCAGGGGCACCATCTCACCGACTAGGGCCAAAGATTAAGGGTATTCAAATAGACTGCCTAGCATTTGCTGATGATATGGCACTAATTGCTGAAGACATCTCTGATGCACAGAAGCAGATTACTATCTTGGAAGAACAAGCAGCAAAAATAGGGCTTCATATCTCTTATGAAAAAACTAAATTTATGACTAACATAAAAAATGCGCCACATGAAATTTATATTAACGTTAACAAAATTGCTAGAGTAAAGGAATATAAATTCTTAAGCGAATGGGTTACAGAAAATGGCAATGAAAATAAATCTGTAACATCAAGAATCCAGAAAATGGAGGTAGCATTTCAATAAACAAAAAATGTTTATAACAAGCAATGCCTGTGATGGAATAGTAAAATTCGTCATTATTAAACAGTGATTAAACCGGAAGCTCTTTATGCTTCAGAAACGCTAAATTTACAAATTAAGACATTAAAGGAACAATTAAATATTAAGGAAAGGAAAATTATGAGAAAGATCTTAGGGCCCAGAATTAAGAATGGCATACACAATCCCAAACCCAATTCTGAAATATATAGAAAAAATTCAAAAATTACCGATACCATGAGAATGAGACGAATTCAATTTTTGGGTCATTTGGAAAGAATGAATCATACGAGGCATACTTACCGAATCCACAAATTTCTACAGAACAAACGTACAAGACCAAAGTGGTACAAACAAGTGGAAAGGGACCTAGTGGAGATGGGATCGCCAGATCTCATGAATAGAAATGTGATCAGGAATAATGTTCATACAAGGGGATTTGAGGAAGATCTGAAGAAACCAACACGACGTGCATGGTCGGAGGAACAGAAAGTACAACAATCCATGAAGATGAAAAGCTATTGGGCAAGGAGGAAGGCTCAGCATACGTTGATTCCGCGTGGTCCTAAGTGACCCATCCGCGAGAAGAAGAATATATAATATATAATATATAATACATAATATATAATATATAATATATAATATATAATATATAATATATAATATATAATATATAATATATAATATATAATATATAATATATAATATATAATATATAATATATAATATATAATATATAATATATAATATATAATATATAATATATAATATATAATATATAATATATAATATATAATATATAATATATAATATATAATATATAATATATAATATATAATATATAATATATAATATATAATATATAATATATAATATATAATATATAATATATAATATATAATATATAATATATAATATATAATATATAATATATAATATATAATATATAATATATAATATATAATATATAATATATAATATATAATATATAATATATAATATATAATATATAATATATAATATATAATATATAATATATAATATATAATATATAATATATAATATATAATATATAATATATAATATATAATATATAATATATAATATATAATATATAATATATAATATATAATATATAATATATAATATATAATATATAATATATAATATATAATATATAATATATAATATATAATATATAATATATAATATAATATAATATATAATAATATATAATATATAATATATAATATATAATACATAATATATAATATATAATATATAATATATAATATATAATATATAATATATAATATATAATATATAATATATAATATATAATATATAATATATAATATATAATATATAATATATAATATATAATATATAATATATAATATATAATATATAATATATAATATATAATATATAATATATAATATATAATATATAATATATAATATATAATATATAATATATAATATATAATATATAATATATAATATATAATATATAATATATAATATATACTATATAATATATAATATATAATATATAATATATAATATATAATATATAATATATAATATATAATATATAATATATAATATATAATATATAATATATAATATATAATATATAATATATAATATTATATAATAGAAAATGATGTCTTTGGATGAAGTCTACCAAACATGCATTTAACACTATTTTATAGAGCAGATTTTCTTCTAAAAATTGTGTCATTTCCATCTTTCCAAAACGAACCGTTTTGGCTGAAGACTTTTTTGCAAAACTTCCAATCGCGTTCTCCATTTAAACCCATGTAAATTGAGAAACGAAATTCAAAGAAGGGGTTCATTTTTATATATTTTTTTGCGACTAAACCGAAGGTTCTTACTAAATTTGCAGAGAATACTTTTTTGTAGACACCCACGTCCTATATACGGATATCCCGGTTATAATTTTCTGTTTTGAGGCGTTAACGAGATATTTGCAAAAAACGGATGAGGACAAAATAATTCCTCACGTCGACCTCATTGGAGGGGGAGCGTTCAAATTTTGTCAGCTGATACTTCTCGTGAATACCCACATCCAGTAAAAGTTTCATTGAAATACATGGGTTAATACATTCCAGGGGTTAATACATTTTTTCGCAATTTTTGAATATTTTGAAATTTTCGTGTTCGTTTTTGGTTGAAATTCGTGATTGATATGTCTGGATTTGTTAAAAAAATATTGGTAGACAATTAGTCAGTCTATGATATCCTTCAGTTAGTTTTGCAAAATATTTTATCTGGCGGCGGTCGCCGCCCCTCAAACTCGGACTTCAAACAAACTCTAACAGAAAGTAATAAATTTAAATAACTATAAATTGAAAACTGCAAGAGATATATTGAAATTTCTTTCAGATCTATATAGATTAAACATTATTCTATCGAAATTTTAGTATCTTCGTGGCCGATAGCCGTGACACAGGATTTTTTCAAATAAAGAAATATTTTTTGAAAACTTGCTAATTTATTTTTTTGTCCAACTCTTCGTTATTGAGTATTGGGGTGAAACCAAACTAATTATAGATACAATCATACCAACTTATTAAAGCGGAATATAGTTTGAATATATAAATATATTCAACCTTACCGTAGCTCTATAATATGATTAAGTGTAAATAATTAAGTCTTTTTAAGACTTCAAAACAAATCTCATGTTAACAAACAACATATATTTGTATGCTATTTACTAAACCTCAGTCCACTTACGTGGCACTAAACAAGAACTACATAAATAACATTCGAAATGCGTCTGCAGATGGCTATTCACTTGGGTTAAATAGAATAATGTGATCTTAAAAACTAAGTTATTTATTTGGTACTTGTTTAGTGCCACGAAAGTGGACTGAGGACTAATAAATAGAATAAAAATATCTGTTGTGTTTCAACAAGAGATATGTTTTGTAGTTTTAAAAAGACTTTAAATCATTTAAATTAAATTAAATATTAAATTATTTAATTAAATTATTAGAAATGGAATTCCATCCAAGATTTCTTGATTTGAAAAAAAGTATAATTTCGTCTTTTTTACTTCACCTCTATCTATCGATATTGAAATTGTTGATGAAAACTTACAAATAGAATTAATTTGATTGTGTGGTTCTTTGCTGATTTGAATTTATGGAATTCCAGAATTGTTTACATATTTATCTGTAGATCGGTTTCCTAAAATGTTATCATTTGTTACGCGTATACGGGCTATGTTTGGAAGCACTTATTTGTGCGAGCAACTATTTTCTTTAATGAAAAATAACAAAAATTCAGATAGGTGAAGATTAACCGATCAACATATATCATCAAATTTAAAAATTGCAACAGTTATTCAACCAAATATTGAAGATAATTGGAAAACAAACGATGTCAGATATCTTCTAAGAAGTAGTATTAAACTCATTTTGTTTATTAAAACTTCAATTTTAGTTTTATTTTAAATATAGAATATTCATAGTTGCAGTGTAAAAAATAACATGAATAAAATAAATTTCTTGAACAGTAAAAACATACGGCCCCCAACTTTACAAAATAAAAAAGTACAAAATAAAAAATATCACATGAATAAATCCCGCAAATAAATCGCCCGCAATATCACAAGTGTTTGACATGCCTGGTCTAGACCGATCCGATCTTTAAAGTCCTAAAGACATTTTTGTTAATATAAATTTGATTATAATCCAACTAATAGATAGAGGATTGATGAACGATTTTTGTTTGGAATTAATTTCTTGGTTGGTCTAAAATATTGGAATATATCTGTGGTAATTAGCAATTAGATAAAGATTTGTATGCGACATTTATATTCATAAATGGGCTGCGGTAACATCGGCGTCTAGTCAAAGAATTTTAATCTTAATCCGTATTGATTATCTTCTAGTTTGTTGCTCCGTTTATAAAATACATAAATAGTGCACTTAACGTGAATAATATTTCTCGTTTTTCTTATAATTTTTATTTTAATATTGTAAATAAAACTATTAATCCAGTCCCTACTAAGTTAAGTAACAATGGGAACTATTTTTTTTATTATGCAAAGTTTCCGGTTTTACAGGAAATTAATATAAATATCCGTATAATTTCATTATTATTTGTAGCGTGTAATATGAAGGGCTTTGACCTACTTTACTAGCATGTCGGTTCACATTTTTATTTCCATTTCAGATTCCTTGTTTTACAAAATTCACTACAAATAACTTTGCTTGTCTCTTCTTTGTTGTAACCATTCAAGATCTAATTAACATGACGGGTATGATTATTAATAACTTGTAATTATGTTTTTCAATGAACTCTGACACTGATTTGTTGCAGAGAAAATCATTTATAAAAGCTTTAATTGATTTTAAAAAGAATAACTAAAATTATACCTTTATTGGAAGCTATAATATCTAGTCTATAATATCTATGTCTATAACTATAATATAATTATAATATCTATGTCTAGTCTTGCCCGTGTAATCTTGCCCGTCTAGTCTTCCCGTCTAATCTTGCACGTCTTTTTTTTCGGAAGGGGGGGGGGGAGAAATACATTTACATACAGCCCCCAGAACACAATGCCCTGAGGAGTGTGGAACTCACCCGGCTTGAATAGTAGCACCGGACCTACCCACTAAAAACCCTTCCCTTTCCATATCACTCGCACTGCCACGGGATCACCTTGCGGTATTACATCATGGATGTGGGGCGATTTGTCATCTTTGTTACACTCGTCCTTGTTCATTTACTGCATCTTTTTCGTCCATTTCTTTCTTCTTTAAGATATCCTCCACCATTGCTTTGATACAGTTCCATTTGTATATGCTATCTAGCATTTCTGGTATTAGGTTTTCTGCGGTTAGTTCTTTGCCAATTTATTCAGTTTTCTCTCTTATTTCGCACCACTTTGGGCATCTGAAGAGCGTATGTTCTGCATCATCTTCCTCGGCTTTGCAGTATAGGCAAATTGGTGATCGCTTTTCCGTATTCTAACCTTATACTTTTCAAAGCATCCATGGCCGGTAAATATTTGCGATAAATGGAACGTTATATCGCCGTGTTCCCTCTTGTACCATTCTTTGATATTTGGGATAAGTTTGTGCGTCCAGGTGCTCACGTCCACCTTGTCCCACCTTTCTTGCCTCCTTTCTATGGTAACCTCTCTAGTTGTTCTCTGGTTTTCCGCATCGGCGCCAAGTGTCTCCCCTCTTTCTTTGGCAAGTAGGTCCAGCAGGATCATCCTTGCCAAGACCAAAAGCGTTTCCGTCGCCGCCGTTCTATAGCTCCTGCAGATCTTAATGGCAAGAGTTCTCTGCACCCTGAGAAGTTTTCCGTTATACACTTTGAATATGCACGCTCGCATCCACACGGGGGCGGCGTAGAGAATTATAGAGTCTGCCACCGTGGACAATAGTCTGCGTTTTTTTTCTGATGGTCCGTTTTCTCGTGGCATCAGCCGGGAGAGAGACAGCGCCGCTCTCTGTGCTTTTGCGGTGACATATGCTATGTGTTGGCCAAAGGTTAGGTTCTTGTCCAACACAACTCCAAGATACTTCAGGGTGTTTTGTGGACGTATTAATGTGCTGCCTACCTTAAACTCAATATCTCCATACCTTATTCTGCCAGTGAGCATCACAGCTTCAGTTTTGTCTGCGGCGAGTTGGAGCTTGTTATTTTCTAGCCATTCTGCTATTCTGTATAGTGCCTCATTTGTGTTATGGATTAGTTCTTCTTTGGTTTTTGCTGTGGCCACCAGTGCCAGGTCATCTGCGAATGCCATTGTTTCAATCCCTGTGGGCATTGCTATGGTAAGTATGCCGTCATACAGCAGGTTCCAGAGAAGGGGGCCAGGACTGACCCTTGAGGTACCCCGCATATCACTGTCATTTTTCACCGTTCTCCACCTCTAGCTTTCTGTCGGCCAGATAGTTACCTATAATTCGTCGGAGATAAGTCGATATGATTCGTGCCATAAGCTCTTTTTTAATAAGGTTCCAATTAGCAGTATTGAATGCGTTCTTTATGTCAATCGTAACCAGGACACACAACTTTCCCGTTTTTTGTGTTTTACATATTTTGCTGCTTGCTTTATCGTATACCCTCTTTACGGTCTCAATAGTTGAACGCCCCTCTCTAAAGCCATACTGCCTGTTGGAGAGTTACTTTTTAGCTGCTATTTCTGCTAATAGACGTTTCGATATAAGCTGTTCTAGTAACTTTCCAGCACTGTCCAGGAGGCAGATCGGCCGGTAGGTAGTCTCCGCTTTTTCTACCTTTTTTGGTTTTTCGATTAGGACGAGTCTTGCCGTTTTCCAGATGCGCGGAAATGTTCCTTCGGTCAGCAGATTGTTCTTCACTCCAAGAACGTACCTTGGGTTTTTGGCTGCGAACAATTTTATTACTTCCGAAGGTATTAAGTCCGGTCCCGGTGCTTTTTTATTTTTCATTTTGTTGAGGGCTTCCTGTAGTTCCTTCTCTGTAAATTGTTCTCCTGCAGCATTTTCTGTCGGATGCTGGTCATGTTCATCGCATTGAGGGAATAATTTTTAGTTTCTGTTACAGAAGTAGTGGTTTCTGGTAAACTTTTAAGCGCTTCATTGTTATAAGATATCTATATATATATATCTAATATAAGATATCTAATGGAGTCTGCTCCATTGATCGCTTTCAGGATAGCATGTTTTAGCAGTTTCTTAGCTTGTTTGTAGTCTTCTCTCTTTTGCTCGTACTCATTTCTTCTAGACTTTTTGTTGGCTCTTGTCATTATTCTTTTTGCTTTCAAGCAGCTTGTGTGCAATGTGGCAAAGTTCTCTGTCCAACAGTAGGCCGGCTTTTTTCTCCTAAGCCTCGTTAGTTTGGGAGATGACATCTCACCAGCCTTTTTGATTTTTTTGATAAACGTTTCTGGTGAATCGGCTTCAGCACCGTTCGTCGTGTTTATATATATTTATATATATATATATATATATATATATATATATATATATATATATGTATATATATATATATATATATATATATATATATATATGTATATATATATATATATATATATATATATATATATATATATATATTTATATATATATTTATTTTATGATCGCTCATAGACTCGTCCTGCAACACCGTCCACTTAGTGATTTTAGTTTGGATTTTATCACTTGCTAAGTTATGTCGATAATCGACGTGCTTTCTCCTCGTTCGAAGGTTGGTATCTCTCCTACAATTTGAACTACAAGTCCCTCTTGCGCGATCCATTCTGCCATTATATTTCCTCGGATATCTGTTCTTCGTGATCCCCATTCTGCAGATTTCGCACTAAAGTCCCCCATAATAATTATATTACTATTGGCCTCTTCCGCACACTTCTGCTTAATTCTTGCAGGTAGTTTTCGAATACGTCAAGGTCAACATTTGGAGAGATATAGCGTCCGTATAAAACAACGTTGCCTGTCTCTATCCAGACGAAGCCACTCTTTGCTCCATGTTGTTTGACAGAGTTGTAGTTTGTAAAGTCACGAATAGCTACGTCTGTTGTGCCGTCGGTGTACCATGATCCGTTTTGTATTCGTTTTTTGTTGGGTTCCAATGCCTTTGTCATGAATTGTTTGGAACAATATGTCTAATGCACATCTACTTCTACTTAAGTTTCTTAATTATTTCTAAATTAATCTGTAGAATCTTCATTATTGGTTGATCGATCGGGATGGCGACGACTGTCTATGGGCTTTCTTCAGGGCTTCCCGGAAGGCAAGACATCTTCCTGTTCCCGCTCTATGACCTGTCGTTTGGCAGATAGGACAGCTCTCATTTTCCTTGCACTCTTTTGATGAGTGGCCCTCCAGTCCACAGTTGAAACACATCTTGCTCCGGTCGATGCCATCGCAATCTTTTAATCTGTGCTCGTACGACCAGCATTTGTTACATCTCTCGACTCTAACCCGTTTCGCTACCGAGCAGTTGGCTAGGCCCACTATGATTTTTTTGAGTTTCGCTAAGGCTTCAGCCTTATTTTTTTCTATATTTAGGGTAACTGCCTGGGTCCCTCTTGCATATTCTCTAAGTTCTCCTAGTTTTAGGTTCACCTCCTCCGGGCTGCCGAGTTCGTCTTTTATGGCCTCCAGTACCTCCGATCTGGTAGTCTGAGCGTCCATCCCTCTTATGTGGAGTGTTTCCATATATCGCTCTACTCCCACCGTATGTACCTTGATGGTGTTATCGTTTCCTCCTTGGATTGCCTGCTGTAACTCCTGCAGGGCGATCGCATCTCTTTCCGTAGTTATTAGGAGTTTTCCCTACTTGGTGCGCTTTAGGCTTCGAACTGCCCTGCTGGCTGGGATACCTTTCAGTTTTTCTTTGGCGCTGGTCAGCATGTCTTCGAATTGCTTGCCGTCCTGGTTAACTACGAGTGCGTAGGTTTTTTTAGCCCCTCTGTTTGGTACCGTTGTGTTGGTTGGTGTGTCCGTGGTGGTGAATATGACGACCCTCGTGCCTGTCTCATGGAAGATACATTCCACCATTTTGCGGAATGTTTCCAAACTGGTAGCTTTGATGTGGTGCAACGCCTCGCATTCATCACCCTCGGTCTTTACCTTCACAGCCAGCAATTTGTGCCAGATGTCATCCACAGAGTCGTTGTGGGTAACCTTGATAAACTTCTGTGCCGCTCTGGCCGGGGTTCATTGATCTTAGCTTTGTAGTCTGCTCTATTACCTCCACACCCTGTGTGGTGTTGGTTAGCTCGGGGATCCGGTCACGAAACAGTCCATATTGGCGTCGTCTTTTCCAACTAGCACTACTTTGACCACGTTATCTTCGGTTTCCAATGGATTTCCAACCTTGATCTCCGTCATTTTGAATATGCTCTCGGGCCATTCTTTTTTTTTCACCGTTTTCCAGGTTTCGATTGTGGAAATTACTTTTAGCGATGACAGGGCTTCACTGCTTACGTTCCAGGGAGTTCTTTGTGTGCCTGTGTCGCAGGTGGACGGGTCCATCTTCACCTGTACGTCCACGTAGTATTTTGGGACATCTACAGCGACCAGACTATGCTCTTCTAGCCATTTTTTGGTGGAGTCTCTATTCAGGACTTCTACCTGTCTCCTCATCCTAATAGCAGCTTCCTTGATCTCTTTCTTTGTGTTTTTGTTCAATTCAATTTCCTTTTCCAGGACAGCCATGTATTTAGTCATCATGCACATAGCTTCCTTTACGTTAAAAGCTATGGGGCACTTAATCTTTTCTGCCACCTGTACTTTATGTTCGGTAGTGGTCTCCAAAACTTTCCTCTTTTTATAAAATCCGCCCATCGAGTTACATCTCTCTCTCGTGGACTGGAGATTCAATCTGCTGTGGCCACTGCCCCACGACTTGCGACCGCTGTCCCTTGCCGTTGATTTGTTCTCGTCATCGTTCCACATCAGATCCAGATTTCCCACATTTATGGGGCTTGTGATCACGTCTCTTGCAGGAGATGCCTTTAATACGGTAGGTAATCTATCTCTCTCTGTTCCAGTAGCAGTATCCTGCACTCCGGCCTGGTTCCCTGCGAAGAGTGCTGGCGGTTGTTGGATGACGGTCGGAGGGAGCCCGCTCGCACACTCCCCACACCGACCGGCACTGAGGTATCCCTCCTCTGCGCCGTAAACGAATTATCCTTGTCTGAGCTCATTTTCATTTTGTAACAGCTTATCCGGCCTAGGCCCGCGCCACTGAGACTAGGGAACTTTTTTTGGTGAAGAGGATGTTCCCCTCTGTGCAGTCCGCCCAATCTGGGACAGACCTGGGTGGGATATTGGAAGGATAAAAATTCAGTTTTGGTAGGATTGGGTTAGGACATGGTTCCCTCCCGGGATTTGTGAGTGGGAGAGAAGAACCAAGGCTTGCGTGGGCAGGGTCGCTTCCCTGAAATCTTGCACGTCTAGTCTTGCTCATCTAGCCTTGCCCTTCTATTTTTGCCCGTCTAGTCTTGCCCGTCAAGTCAAATCAAATCAAATCAAATCGAAAGAAAAAAACTTTTATTTCCCTTTGTAAGCTTACAACACATACATAAATATTTACATGTTTATACATATTTACAAACTAAGTAAAATCATGCCATAGTCAAATTATATTTTTATTTCTTTTATTTCTACGCAATACCTAGTCTTGCCCGTCTAATATTGCCCGGCTAGTATTGCCCGTCTAGTCTCACCCGTCTAGCCTTACCCGTCTAGTCTTACCCATCTAGTCTTGGCAGTCTAGTCTTGTCCGTCTTGCCTTACCAGTCTACCTGCTGCCTTAGTCTTGCTCCCTTAGCCTTGACTATCTAGTTTTGCTCGTTTAGTCTTACCCGTCTATCCTTGCTTATTTAGTTTTACACGTCTAGTCTTGCTGGTCTAGCCTTGCCAATCTAGCCTTTCTCAACTAGTCTTGCCCGCTTAGCCTTTCTCAACAATTCTTGCCCGTTCCTGTCTCATCTTGTCCGTAAAGTCTTGCCTGTCTAGACTTGCTGGCCTAGTCTTGCTCGCATAGCCTCGACTGTCTAGTCTTGCTCGTCTAGTCTTGCCCGTATAGTTTTACGCGTCTAGTTTTACGCGTCTAGTTATGCCCGTCTTATCTTACTCAAATTTAGTCTTTGCTGTTTTGTCTTTTCTGTCTAGTCTTGCCCGTGTAGTGTGGGCTGTCTAGTCTTGCCCGTGTAGTCTGGGCCGTCTAGTCTTGCCCGTGTAGTCTTTTTTTGTGAGGAGAGGAAAATACATTACGTACAACCCCTGCGGAAAATACCTCAGGGAGTGTGGGACTCCCCATCTGGATATTCAAGATGGATATACCCACTAAAAACCGCTCCTCTGCTTTCAATTTTTTTGAAAGAACCCTTCCTCCCGGAACTACCTTATTGGTATTACTTCAGAAGGAGCTTTTGCCATGTTTCCTTACGGATCTTGTATTTTCTTAGTTGTTTCCTCTTCTTTTCCTTTCTCTCGCAATATATCTGTGGCAAAATCACTTATTGCCTTCCAGTTTTCGGAACTTTTTAACATTTCTCCAACTACGGTTTCTGGGGCCACTTTATAGTTCATTATCTTTTCCACATGTTGGCTTCCGGTACTCCATCTCGGGCACACAAAGAATGTGTGGTGTGCGTCGTGTTCTGAATTTTTACACTGTAGACACATTGGGCTTTCTCGTAACTAGAACCTATGGAGATAGGATCTAAAGCATTTATGGCCAGTTAACATTTGAGACAAGCGGTAGTTCAGTTCCCCATGATCTCGTTCCGTCCAGGTCTTAACATCGGGTATAAGTCTGTAGGTCCATCTGCCCTTCTCGCTTTTATCCCATTGCCCGTGTAGTCTGTGCTGTGTAGCCTTGCCCGTCTAACCCCGCTCGTCTAGTCTTGCCAGTCTTACAGTAAAGTGAATCGCCCTACCTGACAATTGAACTGCCAGTAAGAGGAATCCCGCTCTATCTCCTGCGTATAGTGATGAACTATTTCCTCGACAGAACATTTGTACGGCAAACACTAGGAAACTCAACAGACTACGTACTAGGTAGAGGTGTTCCACAGGGTTCAGTTATGAGCCCCATGCTGTGGAATATCTTATACGGTGGGAGCCTAAGACTTGGACTGCCAGAAGGTGCCACACTTATTGGCTTTGATGACGACTTGGAACAAGTGGTTTCAGCAAAAAACAGAGATCTCTCAAACGCATAAGGCAAAGCGCGTAATAAACCAAGTTAATGAATGATTTGCAAAACACAAGTTAAGTCTCGCGACCGAAAAGTCAGAAGAAGTGCTACTAACTGGACTAACGAGAATAAATACATTAAAATTTAAAATACAAGACACCTACACAAGTCCAAAGTCCGAAATTAAATAACTCGTTGTTGTCGACAGGAGACTCTTCTTCGCACCCCACGTGTCAAGGGCAGAAGGGAGGGGATAGTGTTAGTGGCAAGCAAGACAGCATCCTTTCATAGGCATGGCGTCACATAGTTTTTTCAAAACCAAAATTGATTTTGTAATAAATAATGTATACTTAAAATAATTACCGTATTGGCTTGTGTATAATGCGTACCTTTTTTCCAGAAAATTGTCTCCAAAACATATTATATAGCGCGCATTATAGGCGCGCAAAAAGAAGGTTAAATTTTAGGGTGCACCGTATACTCCGGCAAATACGGTATTTATTGTATATTAATATTAAATTAAACTAAAAATTTTAATTAAATAAAAAGTTAATTAAACTAAATAGTTTAATAATAATAACTCATTATTGTATTAATTGTGCCATTCATTAGACATATTCATCATAATGTTTGGCATAAATATAGCATACTTTGATTTCAACACGTAGACCCGAGCATATAAACTCATGTAAATTAAGAAACGAAATTCAAAGAATGAGTACAATAATGGTACAAAGAATGGGTACATAATAACCTTATGGTTATTATGGGATAAAGAATGGGTTATTGCAAACATTTTTCCATTTCATATTTTTTACTTTTGTAGCTAAACCGAATGATTTAACTAAATTTATAAAATCCTTTTTTGTAGACACCTACGTCTTACATATGGAGATCCGGGTTAAAATTTTGTATTTTGAAGCCTTAACGAGATATTTGCAAAAAACATTTGAAGCAAAAATAATTCCCCACGCCGTCCCCATTGGAGGCGGAGCGTTCAAATGTGGTCAAAGGGTACTTCTTGAGGATACCCACATTCAGTAGAAGTTTAATTGAAATTCCATATTTTCTCGCACTTTTTAGGGTTCCGTACCGAAAACGGAACCCTTATAGAATCACTTTGTTGTCCGTCTGTCTGTTTGTCTGTCTGTCTGTCTGTCCGTCTGTCTCTCTGCCAAGGCCATTTTTGTCAGGAACGCGTAGAGGTAACAAGTTGAAATTTGTATCAAATACTCGGGTCTGCGGTCTCTTTTAGCTGTGAAAAAATCAAACTTGTAAGTCAACGCGATCAAAAGATATGACCGTTTATGTCGCATATTTTCGGGATCAAAGGATCAAAACCTATAGGGTACTTCCCGTTAACCTAGAATCATGAAATTTGGCAAGAAGCAGTGTCTTACAGCACATCTGAAAACCGTAAATATGTAGTTTAATTACAAGAAAAATGCGAATTTACTATTAGAAGCTTATGAAAATACACTGATGTGTTGCGTGGTATTGTCAGACACCAGACATTGTATGGGTTGCATACAGTTAGGTCCTCTTCGGATACCTTACTTACACGTTTGTACGGAACCCTCGGTGCGCGAGTCACAACTCGCACTTGGCCGATTTTTTTTTTTAATTTAATATTTTGGAATTTTCCCTTCGGTTTTCGTTGGAATTCGTGATGTTGAACTGATGTCGGGTTTAGGTGTTGAAAGTTATGTATTCTCATAAATATAAGAATAAGACTTGGTAACATGCTCAAATACCTAACTGTGATCTCAGTAGATTAAGTTAAGTTTACTATGTTAGATTTAATAATGTTAAATACTAAAATTCTATCTGTGAAATTTAACTAGTTACCTACACAGTACTAGATTTTTATTTGTTTGTTTATATATAAATGTGTGTGTGTGTGTTTGTGTAAACTACCTATATAATATACTTACTCGATTATCCTGGAAACAGTCCATTTTGGAACGAAAAGGGAAAATTATCCTGATTGCTTCAATCGAATTTCCATCGATTCGGATCCGACCGGATTCGGACGAATCCGGCCAGATCGATGGAAATTTGGCCGGATCCGGCCGTAGTAGGTTTGAAAATGAATTTGAAATTGAAAATGACACCGGATTGCAATCCCTAGTAACAATTCAAAGGAAACTTTGAACATTCTACAGTAATAAGTGAATTTTACAATAAAATGCGACCTGTCAAAAGCATTTGACGACGTCGCACATGAAAATATCCTGGACAAACTATAGAATATACATATATAGAACATACCTATGGAATTAAAGAAAAGGCTGGACGTTGGTTCGAGTGTAACTTAAATTATAGAAGACAATACGCCAGAATAAATTCAAGAGGGAGAACATGATACTCCGATATAAGTTATAAGTTATAAGACTAGGTATACTATAAGTTTTGAGAATAGACTACCGCAAAGTAGTATCTTATCGCCGTTGCTGGTTTCTCTCTATACAGCTCACATTATACATTTCATCCGCCCTAATCACTGCACCTTTCATGCGGATGATTCGAGTATCTTAGTTTCGGAGCGTTCACCTAAAGCAACGGCTGCACAATTGAACATTATTCTGTTAAAACTATACACATTATATCTGTGCCAATAACTTACAACTCAATATTGGAAAAACCAGCTATGCATATTATTTTTCAATGCAGTCGTAGAAATCTCACTGATGACATTTCTCTTAAAATTGGCAACTGTAAGCTAACTAAAAAGGACCAAGCTAACTCGCCAGGAAACCTAAAGGAACACCTGACCGAAACTACTGATGCAATAATTCATAAGCTGAACTGTAAATCGTGTCTGTTAAGAAAAGTAAGACTAACGGTCGGTGAGGATGTTTTTCTCAGCGTATCATCATCATCAAGCGACCAATTGCGTCCACTGCTGGACATAGGCCTCCCGTATCTTTCTCCATCCTGGCTGATCCCTTGCTGACTCTATCCAGTTGGTCTTTATCATTTTGAAGTCGTCGATCCATCTGGTTGGTGGACGACCTCTTCTTCTGTATGCGTCTTGGCGCGGTCTCCACTCAAGTATCCTCTTTGTCCAGCGATTGTCCGTAAGTCGCGCCACATAACCAGCCCAGTTCCATTTTAAGGTTGTTATACAGGTAACCGCGTCCGTCACTCCGGACCTTATGTTATATTTGGGATCCTGTCTCTTAGTGATACACCTAACATCGACCTCTCCATTTTCCTCTGCGCGATACTTATTCTATTTGTAGTGTTCTTTGTGAGGGTAAGTGTTACAGCCCTGTATGTAAGCACAGGCAAGACGCACTGATCGAACACTTTTCTACTTAGGCATGTTGGAATGTCTGACTTAAAAATATTGCGCAGCTTTCCAAAGGCCGCCCATGTTAGGCCTATTCTTCTCGACATTTCACAGGTTTGGTTGTCTCTACCAATAGAGATTTCGTGACCAAGGTATTTATAAGAGCTTACTTGTTCTATGCTTACTCCTGATATCTTGATTGCCTCACTCATAATATGATTTGTCATGTATTGAGTTTTGTTGGTGTTGATTTTGAGTCCAACAAAGTTCGATGCTTCCCATAGCCTCCGTAGCATTTGTTTTGCTTCGACCATACTTTCTGCGATAATTAAGATATCGTCAACGAATCTCAGATGGTTTAGTTTTTCGCCATATATGTTTATCCCCATGTCACCAAAGTTGGCCTGTTTGAACATATGTTCTAAGAGGGTTGTGAATAACTTTGGCGATATGACCTCTCCTTGGCGTACACCTGGTGCAATATCAAAGTCTTAGGAATTCTCTTTCAGCCTAACATAAGCTTTTGATCTTTGGTACTATGATCGATATGATCGATACGGCATTCAGCAAGAGCTTGTAGCATTTTATGCTGGTTTATTGTGTCCAAAGCCTTTTCGTAATAGACGAAGATTATGAAGAGGGGTTTATTGTATTCGATGCACTTTTCGATTTTGCATGCATATTTCGAAGGGACTTGACTATTTGCAGATGGTCATTTGTGTCAAATCCGGCTCGAAAGCCAGCTTTCTCGCCGGGTTGATATAGGTCGAATTTATTTGTCACCCTCTTGTTAATTCGACTTTTCTTCTCAGCGTATACCATGCCGAAATTCATTCAGTTCTGGCTTATGGCATATTAGTCTGGGAAGTTGTTTCACTTAGTCAAGGAGTATTTCTTGCACCAAAAAGGGTAAAACGAACAATTTCTTGCAGATCATACCTTAAAAATCTTAAAATCCTCATAGTTCCATATATTTATATATGGGAGATAGTATGTCATATTTTAAAAAATGGCAATGTCATTGGCGTAAGATATGACCGTCATGGATATGATACCAGAAATTAGTTAAACCTAAGACCGGTGAAAATTAATCTCACCATTTTCAAAGCTGCTCCTAATCGAATAGATATTCAAATCTATAACCAGTTACCGTTGGCTATTAAGGAGCCAGCCTGTTAGAAGTTTCCGAATACGCTTTAAAACTTACCTCCTAGATAAATGCTATTATGGAGTCAGTGATTTTTTAAACGATGTCTAATATTTTTTTTATATACTTATGTATTTTAACTATGACTTGGCTAATATGTCTAATTGTTACATCCATAGATTAACCTCTTAACGTGTACGCTCGAGTTAATTCTAGCGCGCTAAACAGCGCGTTAAAAAAACGTTGTGCGCTAAGGGGTTAATAAATAGAATTTGAATTTGAACTTTCAATAAGGACTTACAAAATCGTGCAAAAGTGCTTACAAATCCGTTTCGGGGGATGTTGCACTGGTAATTGCAGGTATACCCTCTATAGAACTTCTAGCGTGAGTTGAGCTGTACGAGGAGGCTGCAGCAGGCAATCAAAAACTACAGCAAGAACGAAGTTGGCTAGAAAATGTGAAACAAATTGGTGGGCGTCTGACAAGGGCCAATGAACAAAGCTAATGATTCCAGACATCATACATGGCCCAACAGGAATAATGGCGAGCCAAACTGCTGTATTACCCAATTCCTTCCTCGACTACTTACACAAAATCCGCGCCGCCACAGATGACCTGTTTATTTACAGCTTCACAAGAGACAGATATACCTTGCGACCCACTGTTTGAGCACAGAGGAGTTGCAGTCCTTGAATTCCACCCACATCCAGAAATTCGCAAAAAATGATTTAGTATACCAACGATTATAGGAAGAAGGTGGTGTTCAATAGATCTATGAAGGTCGCAGTAGAAGTCAACACCGAAATGTACAAATCGACAATTTACAATACACAGTGGCGAAATAGATTCCGTGATCCACACATTCTTCGACTGCTACAGATGGATCACAGAAAGGCAAAAGTACACAGACAACATGGTATTCGCTCCAGGCATAATTATGCAGTATATGCTGGAAAAGAGAGAAAATTGGGAGTTGATTGAGAGGCTGGTTAAAGACATCTTAACAAACAAGGAAGACGATGAGAGATTGAAACTCTCGAGAAAGCCACCGTAAGCACCAAGTAAAATATAGCCATCACACTGAAGATATGCTATCTGCGGTTCCGGTGTGATTGGTTGACTTCTTTCGGGCCACTTGCCTGTACAGGTCCCTGCTGCCAGCTACGCTCTGGAAAAAAAGAAAGTCTTGCCCGTCTAGTCTTGACCATCTAGTCTTGTTGACTTGGTCTTGCCCGCTTAGCCTGGCTCGCCTAGCCTAATTTTGTTCCTTTACTCTTGCCTGTCTAGCCTTGTTTATTAAGTCACGTATAGTCTGTTTATGTAGTCTATTTAGGTATTATTTGAATTTTTTTGAGAAAAAAAAAAGAATTGTGGAATTTCAATATTTGTTTAAATATCTATCATGACATATCGTGAAGAATCAAGGAGCCAACTCGTGTTTTATTAATAAAAATATCTAGATCAAATATTAATTGAAAGTAAACAAAGTGCTTTGTTTGAAGTAAATTTTTTTCGAGAAAAATCCCGCATTTTTTTATTATCGAAGCCGCGTACTATCGAAAATTACACGATTACGTAACCCAGAATCTATTACATAACCGCAAGTTATAGCAAAAGAAAATTGGGCGATAGTCTTTTGTGTTTTGTTATTTCAATATTTTTTTCAACTAAGTATATTTCACTCGTTTAGGGATGTTTCCACCCCTAACGACATAAAAAAATCGTCACATAATTAGAAATAGTAGTAGTTCCTATTTGTTGTTTAATATTAATATTAATGTGTAAAATAATTGGACGATAGCCTTTTGGAATAATAATTTTAAGTTAAGTTTATGGTATCATAATACATAAGTTTAAACGAGTTTCTGTTTTTTTTTTATTGGTTTTTTTTTCTATATCTAATTATGTGACGATTTTTTTATGTCGTTAGGGGTGGAAACATCCCTAAACGTGTGAGATCATAAAATCCAAGTATCGTAATTTACACCGTTTATAATTACAAATATTTTCGGAGGGCAAAAAAATCGACGATTAATCTTGTGTGAAACTTTCCTGAGAAAAATCGAACACGAGATTTTGATGGATTGTCGCGTTTCCGGAACTCGTCGCCACTAAAAAAATTGTTCCAAAGCAGAAAAAACAACAAATATTTTGTCAAAAAAAAAATCAATAAACCTTTAAGTTAATTACATTTACTAATTGGTATAAATAAAGACTGACAAGGATAATCCCTGTAAAATGGACTTGAATTGGAAACTTAAAACAGACGGAACACACGCTTTCCGGAGCTCTATAACAATTAATGAGACTTATGAGCACTACCAAAACAAATCGTATCTGAAATTTGGTAGTCCTGAAAAGACTCAGTTATTGTTATAGAGTTCCGGAAAGGCTGAATATATTTATATATTCAGGCTTTGTTGCGTTTGTTTTTGAAGGAATATGAGCAGATAAATATATATTTCGTGTAATATTAATTTATTAGTGAAAACTGTTTTACAAACACAAGTGCAGTTTACAAAGGTCAAAAGGAATTAATTAATTGTAGCGCCTCTAGCGACAAAACTATATTAGATTGCGTTCTATTCCAACAACCACCCCTGAACTCAAACACATTTTTGCGATACAAAACAAATTTTTATGTACAGTTACACCTTTAGTCAAAATATCTGCTATCATTTTATCACCTCTGCATTGCAAAAACTTTATATTTGAATTATTAACATGTTCTTTCAAAAAATGATATCTAATATCTATGTGTTTAGAACGAGGTAGATAGCAATCATTAGTAGACAACTTTATAGCACTTTGATTGTCACTGAATATGGAGAAAGAACTGACTATAGGTTGTCCTAACTCTTCGTGTAGTTGACGCAGCCACAACGCCTCTTGCGCCGCCGATGACATCGCCATGTACTCTGCCTCGGCTGTCGCCAGAGCAACCGTTTGCTGTTTTCTTGAACACCAGGAAATAGCACCTCCCTGCAAAATAAAAACATTGCCCTTGCAGGACTTCCGTTCATGGTTATCACTGGCCCAGTCAGCATCACAGAACCCGCTTATGCTTGAGCCATCATCTTTGGTATAAGTGAGTTTCAGGTCTTTAGTTCCCTGTAAGTATCTTAACATCCTTTTAACTGCTGGCCAGTGTTCAGTTCTTGGCTCCTTATTAAATCTGCTTATCTTAGAGCATTAACAGCAAAAGAAATGTCTGGTCTTGTGCCCTGAGCCACATATAGTAGACATCCAATAGCCTGTTGGTATGGGTAGTCTATTTTCGTGTCTTCTTCCATGTCCTGATTGAACTTCAGACCAACCTCAATCGGTGTTTTAGAGGCTCTGCAGTCAGATATTCCAAATCTGATAAGTATATCCTTGATGTATTTTTCTTGGTCTATCATAATGGTGTTTCCTTTTCTCAATATATTTAGACCAACACACTGAAAAGCTTTGCCAAGATCCTTCATTTCCTAATGTTGCATTAATTTATTTTTCACTAACTCCTTTTCATCTTTTTGGGAAGTAAACAAAATTAAATCATCAACCCATACGGCAATGTAAATATTTGTATCCACATTGAAGTAAGCACATAGATCTGACTTTGACCGTTGTAATCCTATACTTTGCAGCACATTGTTTAGTTTAGTGTTCCACAATCTGCTTGCCTGTTTTAATCCATATATAGATTTATGAAGGTGACATACCTGTGAACCTTGCTCATACAAGTCTGGTTGTTTCATATAAATATCAGTATCAATGTCTCCCTGGAGAAAAGCTGACACCGCATCTAGCTGATCAATCTCAAGCCCTAATCTTGCTGCTAGTGCAAACAAATATCGTATGGTACTGTACCTTACAAGTGGTGAAAATACTTCGTCATAATTAGTTCCCTTCCTTTGCGCATATCCTTTTATAACGAGCCTGGCTTTGAAGCGAATTATATTTCCACTTTGGCCAGTTTTTGTTTTGAACACCCACTTGCAGGATAAAACTTTTTTATTAGATGGCAGGTTCTCTAAACTCCAGGTGTGGTTCCTTATCAATGAGTTGTACTCCTCATTCATTGCCATTTTCCACTTGTTGACATTCGGTGTTGAGACTGCTTCCTGAACAGTCTGCAGATCAGAAGAATTAGAAAGCAAACAATACATACTACTTTCACTCATATTCCGTCTTGCATTGTTACGAGGCCTCAATTTTATGTTACTGCCTTGAAACTGTTTTTGACACACACTTCTTGGTGGATAGTATGTGTCATCCAGATCTCCAGTATCTGTTTCATATTCACTTGAGCCTTGATTAAAATCTTCATCGATAGACTGCTCACCTGGTTACGGAGAAGTGCTTGACTTACAATCAGCCTGAGATAATTCTACATGTTTCTTTACTTCAGTGCTACTGTGAATTGAAGATATGGAATTGTTGATGAGTAGTTCATCTTTTGTATAATCCCCGTTGTTAGATGAAACTGAAACATCATAAGTATCACATGTTTTACTGCTTTTATAATTCTCAAAAAATGTAACATCTCGACTTTTAATTATTTTATATGTTTTTTTATCTAATAAAAGGTATCCTTTTGTGTTCTCACAATATCCCAGTAGTATCATCTTCTTTGACTTTTTTCCCCACTTTTGTCGTTTTTCCTTCGGAATGTGAACCATTGCTTCAGTACCAAATATTCTTAAATGTGACAAATTTGGTTTATTTCCTGTCTAAATTTCAAGAGGAGTCTTACCTGCTAAGGCTTTAGTAGGAGGGCTATTTACGACAAATGCTGCAGTAGCCACAGCCTCAGCCCATAATTTCTTTTGTAGGTCAGCATAAAATAACATGCACTTCGCTCGCTCAACCAGTGTCCGATTCATCCCATCGGCCATACCATTAAGTTGGGGGGTATAAGGCGTAGAAGTCTGATGTACTATTCCACTGCTTGATAAAAAATTCTCAAAAAGAGTATTGCAGTACTCAGTCCCATTATCAGTTCTTAATATTTTAATTTTCCGAGAACAATGATTTTCTACTTTATTTTTGTAATCTTTAAATATCTCAAGCACTTTCATTTTATTTTCCATGAAATACGCATATACCATTCGTGTGTAATCATCTAAGAAAGTAATGTAATATTTCATACCTGAGCAGCTAAATTTTCCATTGGCCCACAAAGTTCTGAATGTATAAGTTGTAGCGGTTCTATAGCTCTGGAACCAACATTGTTGAATGGCACTTACCTTCTAGACTTTCTGGAACTGCTTACCTTCTAGACAAGACACGCATCTTGTGACATTACTTTCTATGTTAGTCAGAGTCACTCCTTCAACACAGTCTGGCAGTTTGACTACATCTGTAACATTCAAGTGGCCCATCCGCAGGTGACATAAATAAGTATCACTCGACTTCTCATCACTGGAACTCAAATTAGTAGCTTCTGTGATATTCTCAGTATCTAAAGTATATAACTTATTATTCAATATTGCGAAACAAATAAACTTGCCACTTGAATCATAAACGTTACAATCTCTTTGAGTAAATGTTACTTTATGACCATTATTTACAATGGTGCTCACTGACAAAAGATTGGCAGCTAATCCAGGAACATATAAGACATTTTTTACTTGTATTTTCCTGCCCTCGGCTAGACTGATGTCTATATAACCAACTCCTTTGACAGGCAGTGGCTCTCTATTAGCAACTGTAATATTCTTTACTGGTGGTTCCGTGACATTGTACATCCATTCTCTTTTACCAGTCATATGCATAGACGCACCAGAGTCAACATACCATATCTCACTGCTTTCTCTTGAAAATTCTGAAAAAGCTGCAACAAAACCGCAATCCTTCTTACTCTCATTTGTTTTCTTTGCACTTTTACAGAACCTTGCGAAATGCCCATGTTTATTCCAATGGTAGCATCTTGGCCCTTTGGACTTCGGGTGCTGCGCTGGCTTGCCTTCTTGTTGTGATCGTTGATGTTGGTTCTTTGTCTTCCAGTTAGTATAAAAAGCAGTATTACAATCTGCTGATTTGACTTCCTGAAGAAGCTTGGTTTTGACTATGTCGGCGCTGATTACCGCGCCTGAACTTACAAGCCCCATTATCATTGGCATGTAAACATCGGGTAGACCAGCCAACATCCTTTAATAATCCAACTCTTCTGGTCAAACCATTGTCAACAAAAACTTTTAGTAGATTGTCCCACACTTCTTTGGCAGTCCTACAACTCTGTACATGTACATAGATCTTTGGATCCAACAATAAAATCAATTTTCATTTGGCTTTCATGTCCTTGCTGGAATCAATACGGCTACCCACGCGTCCGGGTTAATCTCACTTTTACTACTCACACGGTAAACTACTAAATATTCGGCACGAACTGTAATACTTCTTCGATCACAGAACCATGCTCTGCTACCATGAAGGAATATGAGCAGAGAAATATATATTTCGTGTAATATTAATTTATTAGTGAAAACTATTTTACAAAAAACACAAGTGCAGTTTACAACCGTCAAAAGGAATTAATTAATTGTAGCGCCTCTAGCGACAAAACTTTAAACTATATTAGATTGCGTTCTATTTCAACAGTTTTAAGTCTGTATGATTATCTATGACGTACGATGGTTTCAACAATTCTAACTTGAATTGGGTTTATAACTTTCAATTTTGGGCTTTGTTGAGTTTCAGTTCAATTTAAGACTTAGTTAAGTAAGTAAATTTAAAAAAAAATTGTATATTAAAAATAAAATGTTTGTTAAGTAATAAGGCGAGTTTAATAAGCTGGATTTAATTTAATTAATAGGTTTAAGAAGAGAAAATTGTAGATGAAATATTATTGTAGATGCGCGAGGAAGGGAATACATAATAACTTGCCATAAAATATGAAGTTTCTGTCTAGTCTTCCAGCATTTGGTATCTTTGCGTAAATCGCAAAGTGAAGAAAAAGCGAAAACATCGCCTTCGACAAAGAATGCAAATCGTATTTGATCAAATTTATATTCACGATACGCCGTCCATAAAGTACCCCCTTTTAAGATTTCAACCAAAACATATTTACCATGTCATATGCTAAATACTGGAAAACACAATAAATTTCATAAATAAATTTACAAATATATTTAGATGAAAACTGTTTTATACAAGGACAAGCCACAACATATTTTTCAATTGCAAAATAATTTACTTAATATTATCGATTGATTGAGTATTGTTTGTTTAAACTTATTTGTCCAAATTTATTGTGAACTAGTTATATACTTGTAGTTTTGTCTAGTCTCTATATATATATATATATATATATATATATATATATATATAAATATATATATATATATATATATATATATATATATATATATATATATATATATATAAATATATATATATATAAATATATATATATATATATATATATATATATATATATATATATATATATATATAATATATATATATATATATATATATATATATATATATATATATATATATATATATATTTATATATATATATATATATATATATATATATATATATATTTATTTATTTAATCGATTGTTCCCCTTTAGGAGAGCGATTGAACTTGATTGTACATGATTTCATCTTCTGGCGTTTTCCTGCTTCTCTTCCCAAAATCACTTCATCCTCTCAGAATGCTCCTTCTTCCGCTCAGCTGTCCATTTTCTTCCAGGCTGTCGTGATGGTCTATCCTCAAACTTAACATTTTTGATTTTATTCCGGCGCTCAGTGCGGTCCTTGATATTTTGTGTTGACCTATTGTAAGTCCCTCTGAACCTCGGTCAACCACTCAGTGCCACATTTACTCTGTGCTATGACGTTGAGCAATTTCTTCGCCGTTCTGGAGTTTTCCATCCTGTAAATGTGTGTATAAAACTGTGCTCGGCGTTTTCTGAATACGTCCCTTATCGTCTGGATCTTTTGGTAGAGTTCGTTTTGAGGTTTCTTCATCCAAATACCGTTAACATTAACTGCCCCGTAAATCTTTCTGAGAATTTTTCTTTCCTGTTTTTCTATATCCTTAATTTTGGAGTGACCGTCAATAACCATTGTTTGGGCTGCGTAAATTGCTTCCGGAAGAATCACCGTTGTATAGTGCCTTAATTTTGCATCTAACGAGATGCACTTCTTGTTGTAATGAGCCCACCTTAGCTTGTAGGCCTTCTGTAGTTTGGTGATTCTTTGTTCATTGGCGATTCGGTTTAGTCCCGATGACTGTATGATTTCACCAAGGAATTTAAAATGAGGGACTTGTGCTATCTTACCGTATTGTGTGATTAAAGCTAAGTTATTTGCTGGTCGTCTTTCCATATGGTGGGATTTTTCATAAGAAATTTGTAGTTTGTAATTTTTCCACTGCGTGTATGGCTTCATGTCTGGTGTTAGTAATAATGGCAATATCGTCCGCAAAAGCGAGGCACTTGACTGTAAGACGGTTCTCTTTTTTTATACGAATTTCAATGCCTTTCACATGAGGTTCCCATTCCCTAATGATCTTTTCTAGAACAATATTAAAGAGCATTGGGGATAATCCATCCCCCTGTCGAACTTCAGTTTTAATGACAAAGAGCTCCGATATTTCACCCATGAATTTAACTTTGGACATAGTTCCTGTAAGGGTCTGTTCAATGATCTTTCGGGTCTTTCTGTCAATCCCGAATTCTTCCATGATTATAAAAAGTGTTTCACGGTCTACAGAATCAAACGCTTTTCTGAAGTCAACGAATGTAATTACTGTATTTCTACATTTTCTCATTTGTAATATTGTTTTTGAGCACATGATCGCCCTTTTCTGAATCCAGCTTGGTATTCACCAATTAGAGGATCCATCTGGGGTGCCTTGGAGAGGATTTTATAAGCAATCGGGAGCAGGGAGATTCCTCTATAGTTATTGATGGCTCTTTTATCACCCTTTTTGTGAAACGGATGAATTAGAGCACATTTCCAGTCTCCTGGTATTCGCTCCATCATCCATATGTCTGAAATGACGTTACGAAGTTTCTGCGTAAGTGTAGGATCGTTCAGTTTCCAGAATTCTGCAATCATCCCATCTTCTCCTGGTGCTTTGTTATTTTTGAGCTTTTGGATGATCTCCTGAATTTCTTCTAGGTCAGGGGCTTGTGAATCCGGGTTTGTGGAAACCGGAGTGGTGAACGTCCGATTCAATTGAATTGTGTGCCAAAGCTTCTACGCTCTATCTACAAACATCTCCGAATCATCAAGCGTAGAAGCTTTGGCACACAATTCAATTGAATCGGACGTACCGGGATAATCTACCAATAGTTAAGTTAACATCCAGTTTTTAGTCGCTTTTTAGTTTTTTGTAAGACTGCAGGCCTTCAGTCCCTGACACTATAGGTCTTGACCGTTTCATAGTCGCTTGCTTTGACGCTGGGCTATTCCTCTGTTTCGATCTCCTGTTCCTTCCATTCTTTTATCCTTTCCATCATTAGCAAACCACTACCATTCTCATTCATACACTGTTTCCATTTCCTCCGTAATACTCTCTCAGTCTCTCTTTCGGTCCACTCTCCTTTTTTGCACTCCTCAAACCAATGCATCCACACGTTCTTCCCTACCCCACATACACCACAACTCTTATAATTGCCATCTATCCAATACTTTCGCCCTCTTTCTTCACAGTCGCATCTAAACCTGGCAATTACTGACTGGGCATTCAGGCGCATTGTTGATCTTAAGTATTTAGGTAGATCTTCAAATATTTGTATTTCCACATAGTCCTTACTATATCTACTCTCCATTATTTTCCTTTGACGTTCTTGCAGTTCAACTTCCTTCAGCCTTACCACTAGCCATTCGTCAACTCGCACGCCTTTCCTCCTAAGCCTCTTCATTTCCATGATAGACATACCACCTCCTTCATACAGTTTCCTTCTATTTTTTCGCAAATTTGTCTCTCTCATACAATTCATTCCTTCTAAACTTGCTACCCTGAATACTTCTTTTAAAATTCTTTCCTCAGTCATTCCATTCACTTTACATTCATACCTTGCTACTCGTCGGCTAGCTTCAATTCTTAATTTAAATGCATTTGGCTGCTGCAGTACTATGTAGGAAGGAGTTTATCTGTCTAATTTCTGGGCCTTTTTAAAGAATTGTAGTTGCACTTTTTCCAAGCCTTCTTCTTCCTTCACCCCCTCATACTCCAACAACTTCCATATCATCTCCTTCCCCCGGTAATTTGTGCTAAATTCTTTTCTCCATACCTTCAAGAACCTTTCTCCCGCCACTCACGCTTTTTTAGCCACGTACTCTATATCATCTTTATGACCACACCCATTCCAAAATGCAAACCCAAAATACTTAAAATGCCCAACGTGCTCTATCTCCGTTCCCTTCCATTCGAACCTCTCCTTCTTGCACTCCCCACCTTTCTTAAACCTCATCCATTTTGTTTTATCTACACTTACCCTCAGTTTCCTATTATCAAAAAATCTCTCCAATCTCTCAATCATTTAATTCAATTCCTCCGCCGATTTTGCCAGTATTACCACATCATCTGCGTACGCCAGACTCCACACTTTCTTGCTCCCAACCACCACTCCCCCTGCTTGTCCAGCAGCCAGACTTTTCCAAATCTGCCACATATATATATATATACATATATATATATATATATATATATATATATATATATATATATATATATATATATATATATATATATTGAAGAGTGCCGGGCTAAGCGGGCAGCCTTGCTTCAGATCTACTTTGAAAGCGCTCGACTTACTCTTTCTCACTTTGACCCTACACTACGTTTCTTTATACAGCCGCTCGATACAATCTTTCAATTTTCCAGATATCCCCCTTTTTCCCACAACATTACAACAACATTTTCCTATTTACCGTGTCATATGCAGCCTTTAAGTCTAGGAACGGATTAAAGAGCTTACCCTTGGGACTCGGGACTAATTCCTGGTCGATAATATACCTCAGGGTTATTAAATGTTCAGTAGTTCCCCTTCCTTCTCTAAAACCTGCTTGCATTTCTGGTAGGAACATTTTTCCTTCCACTTCCTCCCACAAACGCCTTTCTTATAATTTCGCATACATTTTATAGGATGAATCCATGAGCGTTATACCTCTATAGTTTCTCATTTCGTACCTCTCACCACTTTTGTAGACGGGTATCACTTCCCCCACCGTCCAACTATTTGGCATTCCAACTTCTTTGCGCCATATTCTATTGAATTCGTCTGTCACTCTCTCCATACATTGCTCATTTACCATCAGCCAAGCCTCATTCGTCTCCATACCCCGTCTTGACCTGCCGCCTTTCTTTTCTTTAAGGATTTTGCCAGATTTACCACCTCCTCCACTGAAAATTCCTCTTCTTCCACTATCCTCATACCGAGTTCTTGCCTCATCGGTTTTTCTTGCCTTCTTCTTAATCCCTACAATGTTATTTCCAATTGCTGGGCCTCTATCTACCTTAGGTACATACACCAATACTGTGAAATTAAGTAAAACGTTTTTAATTTTCATCAAAGAAATTTCTTTCATTTTTTCAGCTGATATTTTCAGGTGTTTCGCAGCATCTTTAATGCTTGCTTCTTTTTGATATACAAAGCATAGACTTTTCTCGGCACTCGGTGCAGAACAAACTTTTTGTGGCACATTCTTAACGATATTGATAGTTTCTCGATAAGCAACATTATCGCGATTCATTAAGTCTTCGTCTGTTTGCGTTAAAACTTTTTTCCACTTTTTTCGATAAATCTGATATTACTACTAATAGTATAATTGTAAGAGTGGTTGTAATTCCTTTTTTATAATATCCGCCATAAAACTTTGGAAATTGCTACTTGTGAAGGCATTCAAGATTTCACATTGTTTTTCAGTGATGTTATTGGATCGGAGCTCCACCGGCATGATTACAGAAACAATTTTTTTATATCGAATTGGTAACAACCAATTTGATTTTAGTGTCTAGGTCTTGTTCTTGTTCCAGCTTTGACTTGCTGCCAGTATCTTCTGAGCCCACCAAAAAGTGCCTGCTTATGCTCAACGGAGAGGACCCGTCTTTTGGACGTTGATGCCATTTTAAAACCTTGGTAGTTGTTTTTTCTTTTTTTCTTCTTTCTCAAACTTTTAAATTTCTTCCTATCATAAATGTTTCTCTCTGAGATACCAATCTGCCTTAGACCTTTTTCACATTCTTCGAACCATCTCGGCCTTGTTTTCTTAGATTGGATTAAACTCCATATTCTTTTAATTAGTCGGTCACCGACCATCCTCATGAGGTGACCGTAAAATAATAATCGTCTCTTCTTAATGGATGCCGTAGTAGGTTCTGTCTTGCTGTACAAGTCCTCATTTGCTCTCATTCGCCATTGTCCATCAACCCATCTGATACCTAGGATTTTCCTGAATATCCTACGTTATCGTTTTTCCAGCCGCTCAGCTTGACCTTGCCTATTCATGGTCAAAGTTTCGGACGCATGTAAGCCCTCAGGCTTTAAAACTGTATTATAATCTCTGATCTTCTCCTATGCTCCTATACTCATAGACTTTTTGTTATAGGTATTCTTTGTCAGTTGGTATGCCTGGTCAATTTCTTTATCCTGATATTAATTGCTTCTTCTTCTAATCCATTTTCCTGGATGACTTCACCGAGTTACCTGAAATTCTTTACGCGTCTAATTTTTCCCGGATTTGTGATCATCCATTCAGGTGCATCGTAGATGTTCGTCATATATTTTGTCTTTTTAATAGAAATCTGGAGTCGAACCCTTTCAGCCATTTCTGACAGCCTATTGATCTTGTGGACTGCTGACTCTATGTTGTTGTGCAGTCAATGTACACTTTGTTCTTAGGACCAAGTCTGAATCGCTCTTCATTTTTTTCTTCTTTGGCTAACAGATTTTTCCACTCTCGAATGATCTTTTCCAAAACACAGTTCAAAAGGACTGTGGACAATCCATCTTATAATGTATCCATCTTAATAGCATATATTCCATCTTATAATCCTTGTCTTGTAGATTGTAGATATGGTGGTGACTACTTGTACTGCGACCTTTAAAGATCTATTGTACCCCACCCTCCTCCTTCAAGTGTTGGTGTACTTACCCATTTAGAGTGCCTCCTCTAATCCTGATTCCATTAGGAATTTCAGGATCTGGATAGGATTCAAGGCCTGCAGCTCCTCTGTGTTCAAGCTGTGAGCCCCAAGATACATCTGTCTCTTGCGGAGTAATGCTCCGCAGTCTTTGAACAGATGTATGGGGGTTTCCTCTGCTGAGCCACATAATCTGCATCCGTCATCCTCCTCTAGGCCTAGGACCTTGAGATGTTTCCTAAGTCTGCAGTGTCGGCTCAGGGCTCCTGTCAGAATTCTGAGCTTGTTCCTGCTTAGTTTCAGGCAAGCTTTTGTTCTCTTCTGGTTAAAAGATCCCAGCATCACTTTGGATTGCCTTATCCCTGGAAGTTCTTTCTAGGTTTTCATCCATTTTCCTCTTGTTTCTTCATCTAAACTTTTGTAGATGGTGTTCACACTCATACAGCAAAAGGATTCCGGACCTATAAAGGGGCTACTGGATCCCTTGTTTGCTAGGTGCTCGGCTTCTTCGTTTCCGTCTATACCAGTGTGTCCTGGTACCCAGTATAGCGTTACTTTATTCTCCCTGCCAAGCTTGTTCAGCTTACCCACACAGTCCCATACCAATTTGGATCTGATGGTGTATGAGCTAATGGCCTTGATGGCTGCTTGGCTGTCTGATAGGATAGCAATTCGTTTTTTGCGGTAATTCCTGTCGAGGTTAAACTGTGCCCATCTCTCGATTGCGTGTACCTCTGCTTGGAAAATACTTGGGTATGTTTCCATGGATTCGAAGTACCTGGTACGAGGTCCAAACACTCCTGCACCAGTACCTTCCTTTGTCTTCGAACCATCTGTATATCACTTGATGGCATTTTGCTCTATGTGGTATGCTGAGGATTCGTCGCTCCAATCGTTATCTTTACTACTACACATTGCTGTGCAGTTTTTCTCGAAGTGGTATTTGCATACCATTTCGTCTTTTGGTACTTCCAGCCAGGGGATCTTGGCAGCGAGGCTGTTTCGGTCTGTGCTCCCGATTATTTTGCCTCTGCCCATTCCTTCCTTGCTGAACCTTACGATCGCCGATCTGGCGGCCCTTTCCAACACATGGCACAGCGGAGTCAGATCCAGCAGCAGCTCCAATGCTGCTCTCGGACACGACCCCATCGCCCCCGTGATGCAGACACTCGCCAGTCTTTGAATATTCTCAAGCTGTTTCCTCATAGAGGCCAGCTTGATTCTACTTCCCCACGAAACTGCCCCATAAGTGATTGTAGGTCTCACTATCATGGTGTACATCCATCGCAGGATAGTGGGGTTACAACCCCACGTTTTGCTTGCCAGATTTCTGCACACCATTAGGGTGCGTTTGGCTTTACCTACCGCCGCCTTAGCGTGTCTATTCCATAGGAGTTTGCTATTTAGTGTGATACCCAGATACCTTAATTCCTGTTGGTATTCTACTGCCTTCCCATCTATGAGTATGGGATGTAGGCAGTTTAGTTTTCTCTTTCTACTAAATGGTATCACCGTGATTTTGCTCGGGTTGAGTCTCAGTCCCACTGTTTGACACTATCTACTTGTTGCTTTGAGGCCTCACTGAACAATTTCACAGAGCGTTCCTTCAAATTTTCCTCTGGCCATTATGACTACGTCATCGGCGTAACCTTGACATTTGATGTCTAGGTTGTTTAGCCTAACCAGTAGTTCATCAACTACCAGGCTCCACATTAGCGGTGATAGTACACCTCCCTGTGGGCACCCTCGAGTTGTGGAGATCTTAATGGTATCTCTTCCCACTTGTGTCTGCGCTGTTGCAGTTCTCAGAATTTCTCCCATCCACTTTGAGATAGTGTGAGGTGTTGTCAAAACACGTGTCTTAAAGGAAATTTAATTAAAAAACTTATAATATATTAGAATTAGTATATTATATTAGAATTAAATGTATGCTTAACACGCTAGAATATTGTGGGGGGTCTCCGGTAGGGCTTCATGCGAGAGGCTCGTTTTAGATCTCGTTCCCGGCAGCCGTAACGTTTTCTTCATAAATTTGAACCCGAGCAACCTGAACTTGCCCGAGCCCAGAACGAAAAGTTCAAAATAAAGAAAATATTACGGCTGCACCAGTTAGAGTTAAAGATTGAATTGATCTGATTCGGTTTTCCGTACAGATGGACGCTGCCCTCCTCCAGGCGGCCCGACTTGGTTTCCGTGATTGCATCAAGCCCTCGGTCTCCCTGTATCCTCTACATCCCGGAAAATGGGTTTCTAGTAGTAGGAGAGCTCTTTGCTCTTCATCCTCCGTGGAGGTCCCATCCGGTTTCTTGAGAGTGGTTGTCATTTTCACTCTATCTTTCGCTAGTGCTTTGTGCAGTCTAGCTGCCACCGGGGTGGATTCTAAGTTTTCACAGAATGTCCTAAAGTTTTCCCTTTTTGCCCTTCTGATCTCTTTGTTGTAGGTGGTAAGCACCTCGGAGTATTCTGGCCAATTTCCGTATTGCTTGGCTTTGTTGAAAAGTCTACGTACTTTTGCTCCGAATGCAGACAAATTTTTGTTCCACCATTCTTCGTCCTTATGCTCCATCACGGTTTTTACCGGGCAGTTGGATCAAAGCTCAAACTCTATGATTCTATTATCTGACATTGAGGGTTCACTTGAAACCCTCCACTTTTTAATTAGTTTACTTACGTTAGCGCTACCTACCGTAATATCCAGTACCTCATTTCTGGCATTAGTGACAAAAGTTGGTGTGTTCCCGACGTTATACACAATTAAGTTCTCTTTAATGAGGTATTCTAAAAGGTTCTCACCTCTCCTATTAGTGTCCGTGCTGCCCCACATGGGCATTCGCGTCACATCCCAAGATGAGTGGCAGCCTTCTCCTAATACCGTGCTCGACCAGCCTTTGTACCTCAATGGGTGGTATGCTGTTACCATCGCCAGGGAAGTATGCTGATGCCATCACTACTTCGCGGTGTAGGCCCTCGGTCTTGATGAGGACCTGTATCGGAACTAAGTCCCGCGTTAAGAATTCTGAAAGACATAAGTAAATAATGTCCTTCCTTACCATAAGGCAAATTCTAGGGGAGGCCTCACGGCTGTCCCATACCAACTTACATTCCCTGTTGCTGAGGCCTCTGATCTTACCTCCGTAGGTCCAGGGTTCTTGCAGTAGCGCTAGCCCTAGGTGTTGTTTGGTGAACATCCTAGCCATCACCGCCGAGGCTGCCCTGGCATGGTGGATGTTCACCTGGGCTACTTTGGTGCGCCTGTTGGTCATTCTTGGTTTGTGACAGAAGATGGCAAGTCCTCCTCTGTCTCTACCAGAACAACATGTACTTCTTCCTCCATAGACATAGCTGGACTGCTCATGTCTACGAGTGTGAGGTCGAGGTCGTCCTCCCGGTAATCCGGGCTGACTTCCTCGTTCACGGCCTTGGCCATTAAAGATTCAGCAGAGGGAGTTGCCGCCACCCTCTTTCCTTTCTCCTTCCACCCCGGAAGAGGCAGCTGTTGCGGTCGCAACTTCCGAGGGAGGGGCCGCTGTGGCTGCCACTGCCTCTCCATACGCTTTTTGTATGGCGTCGTTCTTCCGCCCATGGACTTTGATCCGCCCGAACCTATAGTAGAGGCCATGGTTGGCCTCCGCTATAGCTCCAGCGGACTCTTCGTCAATTCCCACCGTTAGGAGTTGACCCCCATTTTCCACCCGGCACACAAGGACCTTCCATTCGGTAATGTTAAGTCCTTTGTTTTGGGCCCTGAGGTAGTTGATGGAGGCCTCCGAGGTTTGGTCTCCGCTCCTAGGTAGGATCATGGTGATGACGTGTGGCTGGGGGATATCGTCACCCAATTTCGCCACCAGAGCTTCTCCTTCCCAATGTCTTAGGATAGGCGCTGTTGTCATCAACCATTTTGCCGTCTGTTCATTTGCAAGTCGACAATGACTAGTCCTGTTTGAAGTGTATTCCTTCAAACTGTATCTCGTGAGACCAGTCTACGACTGTCTCCTTCATAATTGCTTGCTCAAGAGCAGGCATGTCCTTCTTACTCAGGGGATTCCTTGGGTAGTCTCTGGACATCACACCAACACTCACCACCTTGACGGTGGTGGCGTAGCTGATGCTCAGTCCAGAAGTCTTGGGAAGGTAGCTAGGGTAGCTGACCACTCCCATTGCCCCAGTTTGGATGTTCCCCTTCTGTCTCTTGGCTGCCTTGTCTTGGGGCGTGTTAGAATCAGCCCCTCTTTTGGCAGATCCTTGTGTTTGTGGTGTAGTTCCCACCTTTTTCTCTACTGCTCTCTTCTAAGCGTCATCGGGTTGTAGCCCGTTTGCTAAGAAGCGCAGATACCATCTCACCCCGGCTCCACTGAGGCCCTTTTTCAGTGGGTCGTCGAGTCCGCCTGGACTACCTAGGGTTGGCAAGGAATGTGCCCATCTCGTCTTCTTCTTACCTACCGTGGGCTTTGTCTCCTCTTGCTTAGTCGCGGGCTTGGTGAGTAACGGCGTTACTGGTTACCTTGCCCTGACTTTTAGAAGCCGTTTTGGGAGCGGGTCTCCCTTGGCTTACTGGCTTGGTGGTAGTAACGGTGTTACTGACCATCTGCCCTTGCCTTTTTTCGACAGTTTGGGAGTTGGTCTCTCTCGACTGGTGCCCTCGCTCGGATCGTGGGGCTCATGCTCCATCTGATCCGCCAATTGTGTAGCGGTTACATCCCGCACACATGGATTGAATTTTTGTTTTGTTTTTTGATTGTTTTTCATTCGAATCCCAAGAGTCGCAAGGGAACTAAAGGTCCTCCAGATCAGAGCCCCTCCTGATATGGTAAGGCTAGATACCCTCTGAGGTCGCCAGGTATCAGAGGGGCTCCGTAAGCGATGGCCGGCTGCCCTTGGCCATCAACCAGTCCGTTCGGCACGGGTCGCATGACACCTTGGGATTAAGGGTTTGGAAGTTCTTGGTTGTTCGCCCTCCGCCGAACGCCCCTACCGGAGGTGTTCCAGTCGTGATGTCCAACATTATGTTGCGAAACTAAACCCTAACACCGCGACAATGTGACTTCCAGGTGAGGATTTTTAATCCTTGTATTACGCCCGTTCTGATTGTAAAGGGTTCTAAGATCTCATCCATAAATATTATTTTTGACACTGTGTTAGTGAGAGTTTCCCCAAACTCTTCCAAAATATTCATTAATGACTCTTGATTGATGTAGTCATATGCCTTGTGAAAATCAACAAACACGACCATGCAGTTATTTCCTTAAGTTTTTTTATACCTGATGATGTTCTTTAGGTTAAAGATCTGTTCTGGGCAAGAACGACCCTTTCGGAAACCAGCTTGATATTCCCCAATCAGTTGGTCAAATTGACTTTCTATTCTGTTCTGTATTGCTTTGAAGAGAATCTTATATGGAACAGATACTAATGCAATGCCCCTATACTTATTGACATTCTTTGTATCACCTTGTTGTGTAGAGGATGGATTAAAGCTGACTGCCATTCAGTTGGTATCATCCCAGTTCTCCAGATCTCCTCAAAAATCTGGACTAGTACATGTAGAGTTTCATTATTTGCCAGCTTCAGTGGTTCCGCCACTATTGAATCCTCACCAGCTGCCTTCATATTCTTAAGGTTGTTCATCGATGATGATGATGATCTCTTTGATCTCCTCTCTACCAGATGGAGATGAGTTTGGTAGTTAGTAGATCGGGGCGCATACAGGAAATCTTTCTTTCAGTTCATCACAATTAAGTAGGTTTTCAAAATAACATGAGATGATCCTGCAGTTTTCTTTGTTGGTCAATCCCACCCAGTTTTCCATTTTCGTCTCTAAAACAAAGACTTGGGGCTTGGTATCCTTTCAAATTAGACTTGAACGTCTGATAGAAGTCTCTGGCATTGTTTTTCCGAAAATCTTTATCGATCTGTTCGAATAGCTATTTCTCATACATTCGCTTAGTCCTTCGTTCTGGCTGCATATTTTCGAGCTTCACGGAATACATCAAAGTCTTCAGGTCTCCTGGTCGAGTTCCACTTTTTCCAGGCATTTGTTCTTTGGGCCACCACCTCATCACAAACCTCATTCCACCACCTATGTTTTCTCCTTTTAGCTGTCAGGATTGCAGTATTAGCTGCATGTTGAATCTTGTCTGGAAGCAATGTTCGTCCAATTATGAGATTCAAATGTCAGTTGCTGGTGGTATTCTAATATGTTTTGATTTGATCAAATTTATGAATTTTGTTTCTGGTTTTCACGGCCTTATTGAGAATGAATTTCATCCCTAATTCATTTTTATTTTGAAGAGGTAATGATCCAAATCTGGTAATGGGTAATGAACCTCTCTGTAATTTAATATTCATTATTTCCTTAATCGCTCTCCTAGATATCGCTACATGATCAATCTGTTCATCTCCACACATATTGCCTGGTGATCGCCAAGTCTTCTGTTTACTTGGCTTGTGTTTGTAAAATGTTGACATTATCTGAAGATTAAAGGATCGACACAGATTGATGAGTCTTATACCATTTCTATTAGTCATCTTGAGATGGGTACTTTCCAATTGTTGATCTGAATTGCGGTTCTATTCCCAGTTGGACATTAAAGTCACCTTGTAGGATCTTTATGTTCTTAGATTATATTTTATCTAAGTGTTCTTCAAAAAATGGTCCAAAAACTGTTCAACTTTCTCAGCATTACGTTTGTTATCTTCCTTGATAGGTGCCGGCGCATTGATCAACGTGTATTTGTTACCACATATGATAGTTGGAATAGAAAGCCTCTAAAAAAAATACTGAAGAGCTCCACGATTAAATTTATAACCTTATTACGGACTACAAAAGCTGAGACATACAATAAGCATGTTCTTACCTGTTTTGACTGCCCTTTTACCTTTAGCAATCCCGTAACCTTCAATGTCCATTATGTTTTTATATAGGTATCTGGTATCTAGGATGGCCAATATGGTTATGCCATCTTTGTCTATCATTATCGTCAACTCTTTGTGTTTCCCAACTTCCAATAGAGAATTGACGTTCAAAGTTCCAAAATAATAGTTATGTTTTGTCTTGAATTTAGTATGCGTGGTTGTGTCTTTAAAGCATCTAGGTTTATGCTCCTCAGAATCCATAGGCCTGATTGCACTGTTATTAGTGGTAAATTCCTTCAAAGAGGTACTACCTGGGGCAGTCTTTTATGACGACACTTCATGACGCTTGGTTGTTCAAACTAGTGTGAGTTGGACAAATTCTTCCCGGTAATAGAACCGACGTTGTAAGCTTGATAATAGGCCGCTCCTCTGGAGTTAGCCGCTTCTCTGAAGAACAGATGCTGCTAAATGAAGATAGTGCATCCGCTTTGTCCACCGTTTGGACATGGTTGTTGTTTTCCGCCTTTAAAACCGTTGACCATCTGTACCATAACCTTTTTACTCAATTAATGAATTAGCCCGAGCACTGGGCTGCCACATCCGCCATCTACACTGCACCGAGGATTATGCTCTCCACTGTCACTGTAGTCTTCACCGTAACCCTGGTAATGGACCCTTACAAGGGGCTACCAGCCGGGTTAGTTGGACCAAGATGTTTTAAAGAGGTGTTCAATTAATAAATAATAGTGTTCATTCATTTATATTTAAACATGTAGTTGATTTGTGGCATCTATAGTTACAAAGTACGTTATTTTTTTTCTATTTTGCGTCTGTAATGGACTCATAACAGCATGCGTGCGGTTATGGCCGAGTGTGATACAATTTTCTCAATATGTATCGGCGATTTTTTTATTTAGAAATGGCATAAAAGGGCGCAAAATAGAAAAAATACTATAAACTATAAACTCGTTCGTAAGGCGTTTTTCAGCACTAAACTTGTGGATTAGAAAACTCCTCGCTACGCTCGTCACTTTCCAAACATGGACGCGTGCTGTAAAATTGCGCTTACTGAACTCGACCTTTAATATACTATACAGGCACATTTTTCTGTTTTACATTAAATTTTGGATGGATTACAGGAACACTTTTTAAATCCTTGAATTCAAATAAGGATAATTTTTCCGAAATCTTACGCATACGTTAGTCCGTGGAGTTGTTTCGGTAAATGTTGTAGCTATTTGAAGAGCGTTTTTGGCAGCCAATCTTTTATAATTCCAACTGAAGTACCAATTTGGTAATAATTATTTTTTTATATCTAATACAATCCCTAAAATATTATTTCCATCTACTGGGCCTTAACCAATACTGTGAAATCCAGAGAAATCCATTTTTCAGCCGATATTTTCAGGTGTTTTGCAGCATTTTTCCTTTGATCTTTAATGCTTTCTTCTGTTTGGTACTTTATGGCATAGACTTTTCGATCCATATCTTTCTTCTCCTATTGTATTCCAAAGTAATGCGTGCACCTGATTAATACAAATCTCACATGAATAGGCTTCAGTAAATTCCATTCCACAAACAACACAACATGTTTTGTTGCTGATAGCTGCTTCTGATGCAAGTAACACACAGGTGTTTTAACTGTTGAATCAGGAGTAAAAGTAGAGTTGTTAACTGGTTCGAGTTTTCTTGTTGTCGATGAAGAAATTGATTCATTTTCTAGTAGATTTTTTAATTCATCCAGATCCAGATCCATTAGATTTAAAACATTTCTCGTGAGTAATCATCAGTGAGCAATCAATTGCAGGTGGATCGTGTGATTTTGAAGTGTTTTTGTTGGTTGATTTAACTGTTGATAGATCATTGGAGGTTGAAGCATTGTAATTAATTAATTCAGATACAGGTAGATATTTTGAAGTGGAATCGTCGTTGTTGTTCTGTAAAGAAGCTGCTTGTAAGTCTTTTGGTGTTAAAATAATGTATGGTCCTGCGGATAAAGAAGTAATAGTCCACTCAAATTAGTCAAAAAAGGGATAAATGTCGGAATCTAACAGAAGAAACTGAATTTGTGTATATAACTTTATTTTAGCATTACAAATGTTGTCTCAAAATTCACAAATGCCAACATATGAGCGTCCTTAGATATTCAAGGTCAAGGGTCGCAAAATTCATTTTGTTGAGAATATCTCGTTTTATCTGCCTCCTATCGTATTTTCATTTATTATGAAAGTTGTAGAGAATAAAATTCTCTACAAATTTTATCTGAAACTTTTTTTATAAGTCGATCTGTTTTTGAGATAGAGGGAACAAAGTGTGGAGCGTTGATGAGCAGCCATACGTACCTTAGCGCAAGGTAAATTCTGAATGCCAATATATTATACCGTTTTTTTTTACCTAATTACTTATTAAATATTAGTTAAATAACAATTTAATACCTTATACTAATATTTATATTTCTTTTAAATCAAATAGTCATCAAATATTACTTATCTTTGACATACAAATAATTAAAAATGAAGTAAATCATTCTAAATATATTTTAATGCTATTCCAATTCAACCCGATGAATGGGGTTGGGTATTGCAAAATTAAACCCTAACGCCGGTAACAACACTTTTACCATCTGCGCCAGATGAACTACTCACTTCATTATTCTGCAATTGCAAGAATGGTTGTGGTTCGCGTTGTGGTTGCCATAAGTTAAGAATACGTACACTTGACTCTAACAAAAATTAGCACTTTAAAGCCTAATATTTCACAAACGGATCTCTTAATCGAAATAAACGTAACCACTTCCTTAGGATAAAGGAGGTACCCTAAAAAAAATTTTTTAAGATTTTATTTTACCACTTTGTCGGCGTGACTAATCTGTAATATCCATGCCAAATTACAGCTTTATATTTCTAGAAGTCTCTGAGCTAAACTGCGGACGGACGGACGGACATATCGAAACTATAAGGGTTCATTGTTGATAACAACGGAACCCTAAAAAACGGTATAATACCTTGGGATTTACGATTTACCTGGCGCTAAAGTACGTATGACTGAGTGCTCAACTGCGTCCTCTATCTGAAAAATAGTTTGACGTATAAAAAAAGGTTTCATATAAAATTTGTAGAGAATTTTATTCTCTACAACAGTGGTTCCCAACCTTTTGAAAAAATTGTACCTCCTAAAATAAACTGATCAAAATTCTGTACCCCTCCCCTTTTTAGGGTTCCGTACCGAAAACGGAACCCTTATAGGATCACTTTGTTGTCCGTCTGTCTGTCTGTCTGTCTGTTTGTCCGTCTGTCTGTCAAGACCATTTTTATTAGGAACGCGTAGGGGTAACAAGTTGAAATTTGTATCAAACTTGTAAGTCAACGCGATCAAAAGATATGACCGTTTATGTCGCATATTTTGCGATTTCACAAGGAAATCAAAAGGTATAGGGTACTTCCCGTTGACCTAGAATCATGAATTTTGGCAAGAAGCGGTGTCTTACAGTACATGTAAAGGGAAAAATCTGAAAACCGTAAATATGTAGTTTAGTTACAAGAAAAATGCGAATTTACTATTAGAAACTTATGAAAATACACTAATGTTGTCGTAGTGGTATTGTCAGGCTCCAGAAGCATATGGGTTGCATACAGTTAGGTCCTCCTCGGTTAGGTCCGAAGGTTAAAAAGTATGTGTTGGCACAAAGCTGTTTATTCTGAATTTCTTTGTTTATATTCGTGCATGCATTTCATCACGTACGCTCTATATACATAATATTTTATAAAATTTTGCTTGTTTATAACCGACATTGCGACAGACTCAAGTCCCGTAACATCCTGTATATATTTTATTTCGTCTAATTTTTCTTTTTAATCTACATATACTTAAATCATATACGCCCTACATTTTTTGGTAGTCAATTGCCCAAAAGCAGCCAATTGAACAACTGAATGTTAAGAGTATCGAAATAGATCTAGAAATATTTAATATATTAGTTTATCTTAGATCTAGAAATAGTTAGATCTTAATATAAGTTAGTGAATAAGTGTAATACTAAAATAAAGTTTTCTTTTTATAAGTTTAAAAATATTCGCGTTATTTAAAAAAAATACTCTGTATACCTTTATACAGGGTATATAGGTATACAGGCAAAATTGAGCAGTAAAAACAAATAGTGAAGTTCCAGAACAACTAAACACTCATAGTGAATGGGGGATGTATGGTAATAAAATATGGGGTAGAATTCCATCGTACGACAGCGACATCTTGAGGTTATGCTTGCAGCGGTACTAAGATGGTCGTGATTTCAGGAGGGCCACTTGTCAAGTTAACTGAATATGCTTGCTACGTCCTCTACAAAAAAAAGATACCCTACTTACAAGTTTGTACGGAACCCTCGGTGCGCGAGTCACAAATCGCACTTGGCCGGTTTTTTTTAGAGATAAGGGAAAAAAAGTTTTAGTATCTAGACTAAAAAAAAAAAACAAAATAAAATAATCATATGATAAAACATAGTTTTATTATAATCATAGTTTAAAATACATATAAATTATAATCATAATAAAACTATAAATCCCTCAGAAGGCAACGAGAAACCACTGAAGCAATATCACACGAAGTCACAAACCGCTCAGTCTCCGGCTCATCGAGGGTGCTAAGAATCTCCCGAGAACAAAAAAACAAATTGAAATCGGGACATGGAATGTCCGCAGCCTTTACGAAGCAGGTAAATTCGCAAACACCATCAGAGAAATGAAAAGATTGAACATGGACATTCTTGGAGTAAGCGACACATTCTGGCCAGGTTCAGGTAAATTTCAAAAAACTAAACTATATATTACTCAGGAAATGATACTTAAAACCCTTCTCTATGAACATCATACAGGTGTATGCTCCAACTTACGGAATCGAGTGAGGATGAAATCTAAGAATTTTATTCCCAAATCGAATTATTACAATACACAAAATAGCACGAACTGGCCATAATTATAGGGGACTTTAACGCAAAAGTTGGATCTGATAAAATACATAAAAATATAAATATATAGGAATAGTTGCTGCGTTTAGACTAGGAGATAGAAACGAAAGAGGTGACAAATTGATATGTGGGTGATACGCGGTAGTATACGTATATATCACTTACAGTTTGCAGAGGAATTTATTTACCTACACGATATATACAAATATACAACAGATGTTGAGGGACTGAGTGGAACTGGTCTCTCTGAACTAGACTCGGCTGGTCTGGTTGAATGACCGCTGGCTGAGTCTGGTTGACTGGGTCCAATGGCTGGACCGGTGTCACTTCGCTGATTGGGTCCACTGGATGGACCGGTGTGAATGAGTCCACTGGCCGGACTGAACTGGACTCGTTGGTTTGTTGCGCCTGACGGTTGAACTGAACTGGAGGCGACTTGCTGACTGGTTGCGCCTGCCTGTCTTGCTTGACTGTATTGCTTGACTGTTTGTTTATTCGGGGGTCCAGGTATTTATATTATGTCCAGGTAACTTGTCCCTCATCTGGAGGTGATTATTTTTCTATATTCGGCAATTTGTTGTTTAGGGGATTACCGATTCTCAGGAAAAACGTGTTGTCGTAATTTCCCCGGGGATTACACCATTGACCCTAATAAAATATTTTCGGAAATTCGTCTGAAAATATTTGGGTAATCACCGTAATGCCCTCTTAAAACCAAAAATACAAATATTTTTTTATCTGCTCAAGGATTACATTACCGACCCTAATAAAATATTTTCGGAAATTGTCCGAAAATATTTGGGTAATTATTGTAATGCCCTCGTAAACTAAGAAATAAAAATGGAACGGCTCGTTGCCGCTACAAATACAATTCTGCCAGGAAAAGAACTTCAAAACAAGCAATACTTGGTTCCGCCGCCCGCCTAGAAGACCATACACCTGGAAATCTCCACAAGACCACCAACAATATATCGTACGTAACCATATCGATTACATACTAATAAATAAAAGATTTACTTCAGCAATAATCAGTGCATGCACATATCCAGACTGACGTGTCTTCAGATCACACCCTACTGAAAGCGAAACTCAGAACTAAGATTACTTCAGAACGCGAAACACCAACCAAACAAAAAAATGATCTTGAACAACTGAAAAATCCAAATATTCAGCAAAATATTTCAATGAAACAACAAGTTCAGCGATCTTGATTGTCAGAACATAAGCCATCTGAAATTGTGGAGGAACAGCCGAAGTTTTAAAAAGTGCATTAAAGAACTAGGAGATATCAGAAGATATCAGCCTAAAACTAAACGGATAACTGACGAAATCCTTGAATTAATGTATGAAAGTCGAGTCTACAAGAACAAAGATTGTGCAAAGTACGACAGTTGGCAAAGAATCATAAGATCCAAAATTTGACGAGCAAAATACACCTGGCTTGAACAAGAATGCTCGGAGATAGAAGCTCCAAAACTTGCACGATGATTTAAACTTACATAAAAAGATAAAAGAGGCATCAGGCATATACAAGACAAAAACTACGAATATGCTATTCGATAATTACAACAAATTGATAACTGGTGCTGAAGAGAAGTCTGAAGTTTGGGTGCACTACATTAACACGCTATTTGAAATTGGGCAAAAAAATTACGCTCTTCATAAGAATTTTTTGAAATTTCTATTGTACCCCTTGCAACAACGCAATGTAGCACCTGGAGTACACTTACCCCAGGTTGCCTATGCTCAACAACTTTTATGATAAATGCAAATACGGTAGGAGCCAGAAAAAACGAGATATTCTCAAAAAACTGATTTTTGCGACCTATGACCTTGAATATCTAAGGACGTTCACATGTTGGCATATGTGACTTTAGAAACAAAATTTGTAATGCTAAAATAAAGGTCTATACAAAAATTCTGCTTATTCCGTTGGATTTCGGGGTGAAATGCTAAAATGACTTGGGTACTAAGTCCTCTTCAGATACAAGTTTTTCAAGCAACTCCCGGTCCCTCTTCTGGGAGTTAACTGTCTGTTTTCTACATTCTCCATTCACATCCATTTATGTATATTTGTATTTAATATGTAAATCAGATTGTATATTTCTTTGGGTGGAGGAAAATAAATAATTTAATAATAATTGGAATCTAAATCTGACTGCGAATAAAAGCGTGGAGGGCCCACGAAGATCACGTCAATATAGTTTATAGCCCTATTGCTCCACGCTTTTATTTATAGTCACTAAATTCAAATCAGAAAAAAATATTTTCCCCTGTTTATATGCATTTCAAAAAAACCTGTTTTTTTTTTAAAGAAAAGGTTTTTAAAGACGGGAATATGAAAGTTGCGGGCACGTTTTGTAAATATGGCGGGACAACAAGGATCGTTTACCTTTATTACGAGTGCAATTAAAAGAAAAATGAATACGTAACCAGTGCAACTTACAGTAGAAGCACACAATTGTATTCATTTACGGTGATGGATTAAGCCATGGTCGTCCTGAAGGCGGAACTTGTCGAGAGGTTAGGATAACTATAATTTTGATATAAGATTTTATATTATTAATTTATAAAATTAAAATTAATAATATTCAATAGAAATTATTTTTATTTAATCTGGCATACATTTTTTGATCATTTAATAATTTTTGATAGATACATTTTATACAAAAATTCTAGCAATTTATTTTTTTTATAATATCGTAGAGTTAAAAACGCATTACGTAACAATGCTGCAGTAGATGCAGGTCTTGATAAAGCAAAGTTGTTGCAGCTTGAAGCACCATCACCTCTTTTAACCCACAAATCACATTTTGCACATTCTGGACAAATTTTTATGTGTTTTTGTATCGTTGACTTAATAAGTTTTCGACGAAATTCGAAACAAGGCTTTGGGAAGCTAATAAAATAATATAAATTCTCCGAAAATGATTTACTACGCGTATCACTGCGACATACTCAATAACAACAATGTTTTTTAGTTCCTTTTTTTACTGATAACATTGTACACTTTCTCTGAAATTCTTGTATTATTATTTTATAATTTGTATATAACAATTGCAATTGTACTGCTGGTAATAAATTAGTAGTTAACATATTTTTTCTCTCTTAATTCTATTGAAAACATTCACGGGTCATTCCATATCAACTCAACACCGGCTCTAAACCTCACGATTTCAGATTTTCCTGAAATTTTACACAAGTGTACTTCTTTTTCTTCTCGCGGATGGGTCACTTAAGACCACGCGGAATCAACGTATGTTGTGCCTTCCTCCTTGCCCAATAACTCTTCATATGCATGGATTGTTTTAGTTTCTGTTCCTCCGACCATGCACGTCGTGTTGGTTTCTTCTAATCTTCCTGAAATCCCCTTGTGTGAACAATATTCCTGATCACATTTCTATTCATCAGATCTGGCGATATCATCTCCACTAGGTCCCTCTCCACTTGTTTGTACCACTTTGGTCTTGTACGTTTGTTCTGTAGAAAGTGGATACGGTAAGTAAGTCTTGTAAGATTCATTCTTTCCAAATGACCCAAAAATTGAATTCGTCTCATTCTCATGGTATCGGTAAGTTTAAAAATGTTTCTATATATTTCAGAATTGGGTTTGGGATAGTGTATGCCATTTTTAATTCTGGGCCCTAAGATCTTTCTCATAATTTTCCTTTCCTTAATCTTTAATTGTTCCTTTAATATTTTAATTTGTAAATTGAGCGTTTCTGAAGGATAATGAGCTTCCCGTTTATCCACTGATAAGTAATGGCGAATTTTACTATTCCATGACAGGCATTGCTTGTTATAAACATGTTTGGTGTATTGAAAAGCTACCTCCATTTTCTGGATTCAATTGAATTTATTTCAATATATAAGCTTACATAAGGGGAAATAATTACATCAATGGAACAACATTCTGAATGTATGCTAAAAAAATGTGTCAAAATCCGAATTTGCCTGAAACTTCAATAGTTTTTTATTGCAGCGTAGTACTCCTGCATCGAGCAGGGCTCAATATTAATTAGGATATGGTGAAGCTTTTTTCTTATAATCCCTGAATTTTGTTTGTTCTTTAATTGACCGTGGCAGGGCATTGAATAATTTAATATTTATATATGGAGGACATTTTTCAGACATAGTCAGTTTATGTTTGGGAACGTTGTAGTTTAGATTTGCATACCTTGTGGTCTTCTCGTTGGTAATTTTGTACTGACTGAATAGGTATTTATTTTTAAATAGAAACAGTAGGGCTTCGTAAATATATGTACCTGTTGTAGTAAGTATGTTTGCGGCGCTGAACTTTTCTCTGCATGATTCCCTGAACTTTAGGTTGAGTAGAACTCTTGTGTGCTTCTTTGTGTATTGTGGTGATGTCCTTTATGTTTGTGCCGCCATCCCAGAATAGTATACCGAAACGAGTATGAATATGAATGATTGTATATCTCTAGGTTTAGGTAGCGTTTAAGAATGCGTAATGCATATAATGCTTCGTTAAGTTTTTTTGAAACATATGATATATGGGAAGTCCAATCCAGAGTGTCATCTATATGGATTCCTAGCAGTTTTACATTTTTCCTAAGTTCTTTGAACGTTTTGAACTAAGATATTCATGTTGTATATTCGATTATTACGTTTTGTTTTAAATATAAATAGGTTTGTCTTTTTGTTATTTACCACTAATTTGTTCTCACTAAACCACGTTTCCAGCGTTGCTATTGATGTCTCGATGCTGTTTGTGTCTTCGGTTGTATCCTTATTAGCTACAATTTAGCTCGTATCGTCTGCATAATTTATGATCAAGTTTGGTGTGTTGTTTAAATTTATTTTTGGTAGGTTTATGTACAAAATAAACAGAAGCGGACCTAAAATGCTACCTTGTGTGATACCTTCATTTATGGTTCTCGGCGTCGATCATAGTTTCTCTTGCGGGGTATAAATTTCTGAGATTTGTGTTCTGTTCTTTAAATAGGATGTAAGCAAGTTTAAGGTTACTCCCCTAATTCCGTATCTTTCAACTTTACGTAATAGGATGGCGTGGTCGACTGTGTCGTATGCTTTAGAGAGGTCCAGTAGAATCCCGCATGGTATATTATTATCTTCAAGTTGACTCATTATCTCTCTTATGAATTGAAAGCAAGCAGTCTCTATGGAACGACCTTTAATAGACTCATGCTGTCGTTGACTAATGATATGGAATTTGTTTAGGAAAAGTATAATCTTTTACATATTAGCTTCTCCATAATTTTCGAGAAAGCTGATTGTAGACTGATCGACCTGTAGTTGTCTATATCGCTTATGTTTCCCTTCTTGAAAATTGGTATTATTTTCGAGACCTTTAGTGAACTTGGGAAAATTTCGTGTACAAACGTATTGTTAATGACGACTTCAAGTGGTTCAGAGAGTTCTTCAGCGACACGTTCGAGCATTGCCATAGAAATTTCATCGAAACCCGAGCTTTTTGTATTCTTTAGATCTCTTATAACTTGTTGTAGTTCCAATTGTGTTATCGAAATATACTAATCGAGTAAGGTACCGTCACTGAACTCGAAAGGGGTCAAAAGTCAAGATTTCTTGAAAATTAAGAAAAATTGTCAAAAAATGCGGTTTACGTCTTGAATTTTTTATAATGAATTGAATAAAAAATTAGGTTTTTTTTGACGAGCCTTACCAAGTTCCGCCCCCGCAGGGGGGCGGCTGTAGGTGCGTTTTAAATTTTTCACTTTTTCCGTAAAAACTCCGTTCCTCTTGGGCGTCTAAACGGGAAATGGTCATTTTCTGTTGTAAAAGTAAACAGGCCTTCGACCCGTGTCCGTCTGCCGCTCGCAAGTCCCACATGGCGTCCTCTAGGTGCCAAAAACAGGAGATCGTTTCTAGCACCTTTGAGGAGCAATTTTGGTCCGCGGCTCGATTTTTTTACTGCGTTCTCTTGCCGCGTCGATTTCACGTTTTTTGACGTCATGCGGAAAAGTACTCGACCGTCGGTTCACCCGGTGCGGCGGAAAATGTAAGCGAAAAAAGAACCGTTTTTTTCATCACATCTGTGGACGCCGTTCTCTTGATAGAAGAACGCCGTGTCTTCAAACCGGTTCGTTCGATGCGAGATATTTACCCGCAACCGGCGGTGGAAGAATCTGGTACCTTCGGCATCCTGCTCCCACTCTGGGGTCAATTTTAACACAAAAATCGAAAAAACGCGATGTTTTTTTCACCTAATTTGCGGGGATCCCTCTCCCGGGATACCCAACAGTCGGATCGGGACCGGACCGGCACCAATCGATTCGGCATAGTGTCTTTAAGTTTGTTTTGGAGTTTAATTGCGATTGCGTGCCGGATGGCGCCGGGAGGCCCGAAAAACCATGTTTTGCTGAAGTACGCGAGAATCCTCTGGGATTCGCTAAATTAAATAGCAGGGCCTCGCGGTGGTGGTTTCTGAATATAGAACGAAACGGTTTATAAGGCGATAGGAACGATGCATCGCTCGATCGCATTTGGGGGTCTCGACGCCCGTCCAAACTCGAACCGAATTTTTCAAAATTGAGCAAATTGAAACCTTCAATATTCGGTGAAATGTTTTAGAATTGTATTGCTCTTTTCAGGAATTATAGCCCCACGTGTCTACTTTCGAACGACACCAGTCTCGGCGCATTACACCTCCGGGGACGTTCCGCAGGCCCCAATTCGCGAAGTCACTTTTTTTTCACCTCATCAAACGGAAACGCTTAAAAGAAAATTTACATTTCCAGTCCAACAAGTGCATGCCCGGTGAAAAGGCCAACAGTATGGCGTTTGAATTTCTCAAATCCATCAACGGCTTCGCACTCCAGGTCAAAAATACTACGACCATTGCTTGCCGCTGAATCGCCAATTTACACTTACAGCTGATCATTCTGACACTATTTTCGCTCAGGTTATGTGGAAATGTCATTGTTGAAGTTTATCCGTTTATGATTATTCGTGTGCTTGTGAAAAGATAAAATTAAAGAAAAGAATTTAAATCAAAATTCTGATTTTTCGCTCAATGTTAGGTTGAAATTCAAATAAAATTCAAAGAGATATCTTGAAATCTCTAAATTGCAGATTTCGGCGACTCTGGCTCTTGATTAGCAACACATAGCAACGTCAAAACTCGCATTTTTTCACAAATTTCTACAAGAAAACGAAGTTTTTTCACTTTTCTTTTAGCAGATTCTTAAAATTCAGACCATTTTACATCAGAAACAGTTGCTTCCCTTCACATTTGAATTCCAAAATGTATTTCATAATCCGCGATATTTACAAGTTTTTTTTAAGAATAATTGGAGCTTTTAAATTGAATTTAGATTCCAACGGTACAACACGCGTCTTCCTCGAATGTATATCAACAAAGTTATTGGCGAAAAGCTGTCAGTTTTACCATTTCACTGCGGAAGGAACAGACATTTTAATATTTATTGACATTTTCGATTCAAATTCGAATACAACTCATCAAGTTCTATTAAAATATGTTGCATGAATTTTCTGCGGCTGATTCGTGATTCGGATAATTTTACATGGGGGACGATGTAAGTTTTTCGGTCATCTGGTGATTTAAAATCCATTTTTCAAACGGTGGGAATTAAGAGTATTCTACAAGAATAGTTAAAAATTACACATTTAATTTGGAATCTAAAGGTGTATTCCTCGACTTCCTAGCTGGTATAACAAGAGAGTTTTTGTTGAAAAACGGTCAGTTCTACCACTTGACGGCTGAAGGAAAAGCCATCTCGAAATTTATCCGGATTTTCTTTTTAAAATCGAATAGTGCTCATTGAGACCCATTGAAATGTGCTGCATGCAAACTTTTTGCGGCTGATAGCCACGACATGACGAACGGTTAGAAATGTGTGTTAAATAATTTTAACACAGATAAATAGAGCGCACTTTCGTTAACAAACGCATTAAGTTTTATATAGTTTACAAGAGCTATAATATAAATTGTACATGTTTCTATTGAAATTTACATATTTGTGGTCGATTGCCTTGACACAGGATTTTTTTAATAAAGAAATACTTGCAAATATATTTTTTTGTTCAATTTTCCGAAGTCTAAGAAACATGCATTTAGCGCTATTTTATAGAGCACATTTTCATATAAAAGTTGTGTCATTTTCATTTTTCCAGTGCGAACCGTTTTGGCGGAAGAGCCCATTCAAAACCCGTGTAAATTGAGTGACGAAATTCAGACAAGGCTAAATTTTTTAAATTTTATATTTTTTACTTTTGCGACCAAACCGAAGGTTTTTACAAAATTTTCAAAAAATACTTTTTTGTAGACACCGACGTCTTACATACGGATATCCCGGTTATAATTTTCCACCCTGAGGCGTTGACGAGTTATTTGCAAATAAGCTGTGATGCAAAAATAATCCCTCACGCCGTCCCCATTGGAGTGGGAGCGTTCAAAATTTATCAGCAGTTACTTCTGGTGGATACCCACATTCAGTACAAGTTTCATTGAAATCCTTCAAGGATTAATATATTTTTTCGCAATTTTTGAATATTTTGAAATTTTTGCATTCGGTTTTGATCGGAATTCGTGATTGACATGTCTGGATATGTTGAAAAAAATATTTTACTAAGTTTCACAAAACGTGGAACAATAAAATTTCACACATTTGTAGAGAATTAGAAAATCTATGATATCTTTCAGTTAGTTTTGCAAAATATTTTATCTGGCGGCGGCCGTCGCTCCTCAAACTCGAACATAACAGAAATTAATAAATTCACATAGCTATAAAATGAAAACTGCAAGAGATATATTGAAATTTGTTTCAGATCTGTATAGATTATACATTTTTCTATTGAAATTGACGTTTTGGTATCTTCGTGGCCGATAGCCTGGACACGTAATTTTTTCTAATAAAGAAATACTTTACAAATAATTTACAAATATATATTTTTTCAAAGGCTCCGAAGTTGCATGTATTTAGCACTATTTATATATTTTGTCTTTCTTTGAATTTTATATTTTAAGATACCATTTGGTTTTACCATTGGTTTTACCTTGGTTAGATTAGGTTGTCCGCCGCGAAGCGGGAAGATAAACCAAGAAAACATACGCGCGGCAGCGCGAACTCTCGGTCCAATGTAGGACAAAGTGGCAAGGACCGTTGGTTTTACCTTGGTTAGATTAGGTTGTCCGCCGCGAAGCGGGAAGATCAATCAAGACAACATTCGCGTGGCAGCGCGAACTCTCGGTCCAATGTAGGACAAAGTGGCAAGGACCGTTGGTTTTACCTTGGTTAGATTAGGTTGTCCGCCGCGAAGCGGGAAGATAAATCAAGACAACATACGCGCGGCAGCGCGAACTCTCGATTCAATATAGGTCAATGTGAAAAAGTTGGTTTAACACCGGTTAGAATAGGTTGCCCGCCGCGAAGCGGGCAGATAAATCAAGAAAACATACGCGCAGCAGCGCGAACTCTCGATCTAATATAGGACAGTGTTGCAAGGACCGTTGGTTTAACCCCGGTTAGATTAGGTTGCCGCCGCGAAGTGGACAGATAAATCAAGACAACATACGCGCGGCAGCGCGAACTCTCGATTCAATATAGGTCAATGTGAAAAAGGACCGTCGGTTTAACCCCGGTTAGATTAGGTTGCCCGCCGCGAAGCGGAGAGATAAATCAAAACTGTGAGAAGACAAACCAAGTTTCGCCCCCGCAGGGGGTGGCTGTAGATGCATTTTAATTTTTTTACTTTTTCTTCAAAAACTCCGTTCCTCTTGCGCGTCGAAACGGGAAATTGTCATTTTCTGTTGTAAAACTGAACGGGCCTTCGACAAGAGAAATCTCGTATGTTGCGCGGCAGCGCGAACTCTCGATCCAATATAGGACAATTTGGCAAGGACCTTTGGTTTAACCCCGGTTAGATTAGGTTGCCCGCCGCGAAGCGGGCAGTTAAATCAAGACAACATACGCGCGGAAGCGCGAACTCTCGATCCAATATAGGACAGTGTTGCAAGGAATGTTGGTTTACCCCGGGTAAAATAACAGGACAGATAAATCAAGACAACATACGCGCGGTAGCGCAAGCTTTCGATACAATATAGGACGGTGTTGCAAGGACCGTTGGTTTAGCCCCGGTTAGATTAGGTTGCACACCGCTAGGCGGCAGATAAATCAAGACCTTCAAACTCGGACATAACAAAAATTAATAAATTCAAATAACTATAAATTGAAAACTGCAACAGATATTTTGAATTTTTTTTCAGATATATATAGATTATAGATTTTTCTATTTAAATTGACGTTTTGGTACCTTTGTGGTCGATAGCCTTGACACAGGATTGTTTTTAACAAAGAAATATTTATTGAAAACTTGCAAATATATTATTTTGTCCAACTCTTCAAAGTCTACCAGACATGCATTTACAGCTTGATCTACAATAAGCTAAAGTGGCAAAGTCTGTTAGCCTGAAAGAAAAGCGAACGAAAAATTAAGACAAACTACAAGCGGTAGCGCGACCCAAGAGATCAAAAATAAGATAAAGATGTAAAGCTAAATGTTGGTTTAACCTAGGTTAGGCTATTAGTTTAGCAAAGCGCTATAGAAATCCAGACCACATACGCATCCCTCGAAGTCAAACCGGAACTGATACTAATGGATTCAAATAGCAACAACTCGAAAACTGCAATAGATATAATAAAAACTCTTTCAGATCTATTAAGATCAAAGATATTTCTATTGAAACAATTTGACCATTTTGGAATTTTCATGGCCGATAACCTTGACACTGGATTTTTTAAATAAAGAAATACATGAAAATTAAATCAAAGTTGACATTAACGTCAGTTGAGTAATTTATTGGTAATTATTTTTTTTGGTGAAACTTTTAGTAACATAATTTTGCTAAGTGTTGCTAATTGTCTAAAAGCAAACTTACTATAATTGGAGGAGTGATATTGGAAATCAAGAGTTGTCAACCTTCATAAAAGGAGGTTACTATATATGATGAAGTGACGTTAGTAACTAAGGTTTACAACTTTGACGAAAAAAAAGACAACAATGTAACTTTAACAAATAGTTGGTGAGATTATGTTTGAGTATGTTGGTAACTCAAAAACACAAGATACCAACTTGATTAAAACAATATGTTGGTTATGTTGAACGTCAAAGTTGACAACATCAATGTTACTTAATCAATTTAAAGGTTATAAAAGTTTTAGTGAGATTTTCAGTAACTTTTTACTCCACAGCTGATTTTCTATCGTCCATGTTGTACACCTTAGGAACTAATATCACATCGTTAGATATAGTAACCTTTTTATGAACGTTGGGAACTTTTCATTTCTAATATCACTCCTTAAATTAAAGTCACTTTGATTTCAGACAATTGGTAACATTATATGATTAAGTACACCTCAAAAGTGTTTGATTATATTATTTTACAAACCTGACAGCATTAAAATCATTTGAGACGGATGAATTATTAGTTAATATTCTGTGCAGTAGGAGTTGTACATCTTGCAACTCATACAACCTTAGCTGATGCGCTTTCTACAAGAATCGCGTAGCTCGCAATTCTCATTACTCTTTCATATACAAATGTCAAAATTCATTAAACAATTTCACCCTCATCAATTATTCCACCTTTAGCAACTATTCCATTCTTTTCAACTCTTCCATCCACAAAATCTATTCCATTCCGAAAAATACGATCCACATGTACTAGTCGGTTCTAAATAAATAGAATGAGAGTTGTTTTGCAGCTTGTTTTCGTATGGGCAGCTAGTTAGGGCCTTTGTAAGGTTTATGGGATTGTCGACATAAAAGTCGTTAATCATGTTGGGCGTGATGTTCGGCCCCAGCATACAGTTTGCTCCTTCTCGCTTAACAGATTTGATTTGGGTAATATCGTGTACTACCTCCCATGTTGATTTTACGATATTGTCACCATCTTTAATTTTATTTTGGTAGTATTTCTTCTTTTTTAGCTTCAATAAACGCGTGTACTTTCGCCGCATTCTGCTGTAACTGCTTTTTAGTTCAGGGATTGTTTAGGATAATATATGCAATAAAGTCGATACGTTCTTTCATTGCATCAATTGTTGTATCATGCAAAAACTTTTTTTTCGTTTGCTTCATGTTAATTATAATTAAGCTTTTCTGTTAATTAAGCTTTCCTCAAAACGAAGCTTGACCGTGTACAGAAAGGTGCTCCACTGACCGTCTATGTCTGAGGTTTGTTTGATAAAAACCTCATCTCATGTTTCTTCTTCTTCTTTTTCTTCTTTGGAATAGGCCTACTTTGGACAACGCTTGTTCAACTGTTGGGCTTTGACCTTTGCCCAGTATTTTGGTGTAACTCGTTTCTCTCTTCTGTCCAGGGGGTACCTTTCTTTAGAGGTTTTTCCTGAAATCCACGGACTTCCTTTAGGGTGCGTCTCACAGACTGTCTCTTTTTGAGATCTGTTATTCCCAGTTCTTTAATATCCTTTTCGGTCTCTGTCAACCAAGTGGTACGAAGCTTCTTGTTTTGCCAGAAGGTGAACAGACGGTTGGTTAGTCAATTTGGAGGCAATCTTGCAACGTGTCCATAGAAAGCTACTCTTCTTTTCCTTGCACACTCAGAGAGCATTTCAATATGTTCGTAGAGCTCAGAGTTATGCCGTCTTCGGAATTCCCCATCTTCCTTTACCGGGCCTAGGATCTTCCTGAGGATTCTCCTCTCTCTGATTTCCAATTTCTCTATTAGAACCCTTCGGTTCAAGGAAAGACACTCCATGACATATAGGTCTTCTGGTCGTAAGACTGATGTGTAGTGCTTAAGTTTCAAGTTGCGTGACAGGCATTTCTTATTGTAAGTGTTCTTAGTCAGCCGATAGGCTAGTTCTAACTTGCTGACTCTCTTGGATAATGATGCTCTTTCTGATAAGTTGGGTTCAATCCATTCGGCGAGATACTTCAATTTCTCAGTCCTCTTGATGTTTCCCTGTTCTAGTAACATCTCTCTGTTTGCTTCTCTAATGTTGGTGAAGAATTCTGTTTTCTCCATCGACACTTGAAGACCCACTTTGGCAGCCTGTTTTCTGAGGCAGTTTACCTGCATTGTTGCCATCTCAAGAGAATCAGCAAACGGTGCCAGGCAATCTACAACCAGTCCATCGTTCTTACGTCCCAGGTAGATACCACTCTGAGCACCCAAATTGTTTAGTTCCTTGCGCCATTCTCTCATAACCTTTTCATGGTCACAGTTGAAGAGAAGTGGGGAAAGTCCATTTCCTTGTATCACTCCAGTTTTTATTTCGAAGCCTTCTGAAATCTCGCCTCTAAATTTAACCTTGGAATGGGTGTTGGTCAAAGTTTCTAGGATTATTCTGCGGGTTTTGTTGTCTAGTGCTAGTTCCTAGAATGCTTTGTTATGCGTTTCTCTATCGATGGAATCGTAGGCCTTCCTAAGATCAACAAAGGTGACGACCACCTTGGGGTTTCTCATGTTGGAGTATGCAAGTACAGTTTTAAGGTTGAGGATCTGTTCAACACAGGATCGGGTCTTCCTGAAGCCCCCCTGGTATTCTCCCAGTTGACTATCCAACTGATTTTCTGCCCTTGTTTGTAACGCCTTCGAGAGAATCTTGTATGTTGCCGGGACGAGAGAAATTCCACGGTAGTTGTTTAGATCCGTAAAATCTCCCTTTTTATAAAGCGGATGGATCAGAGCAGATTTCCAATCGGGTGGTAATTTCTGTGTTTCCCAGATGTCCTGGATGATCTCGGTTAGCTTGCGCACGGCATTGTTTACCAGCACCTTTCCACAGTTCAGCAACGATAGAGTCCTCTCCAGCTGCCTTATTATACTTAAGAAGTTGAATGATCTGGCCAACTTCTTCCAATGAAAGGGGAAGCGAGTCCGGGTTTGGTGTGGTTTGTTTATAGTCGAAGTCTTCGCTGGGTGGGTCACAGTTGAGTAGATTTATAAAGTACTGAGCCAAAAGGTGGCAGTTGTCCTTGTCGTTATAAGCCAGTTTGCTATGTGAGTCTCTGAAGTGGAGTCTTGGCGGAGCGTATTTTCTGAGTACCTGCTTAAAGGTTCCAAAGAAATCTCTGGAATTATTCTTAGCAAAGCTCTCTTCGATTTGAGTTAGTTGGTTTTGTGTGAAGGTTCGTTTGGTTCCTCGAATTACCTTGCTGTAACCTTTCTTTATTCTAAAAACTTATGCCAATTTTCCTTGGTCTTTTTAGAATTCCACTTCAGCCAGGCTATCTGTCTTTGGGCTATTGCACAGTTGAGTAGATTTTTAAAATACTGAGCCAAAAGGTGGCAGTTGTCCTTGTCGTTATAAGCCAGTTTGCCATGTGAGTCTCTCTTATTATATATATATATATATATATATATATATATATATATATATATATATATATATATATATATATATATATATATATATCATCTGTCTTTGGGCTATTGCATTGTCACAGTCTTCAATGCACCACGGATGCTTCCTTCTTCTAGCGAAGTTCATTGCCCGCCTTGACAAGAGTCTCCTTCAGTTGGTCCCAGTTGTTTAGGTAATCACTTTTAGAATTTTTTATAATTTTTTTATAATCAATCATATCCCAGTTGTTTAAAAAACATCCCATGTTTCGTTATTCAAATTTTCTTTAAAATTCCTCATGTTCTCTTCTTTGACGCTTCTGCAATGACGGAAGGAGGTTTGATTTTTATTCGGCTTTAAAAGTTGTTCGGATAGCTAGATGATCCGAGATGTGAAAGTTTAGCACTTCCGCGGTAAACACCGTATCCGTCTGCACTGCTATATTATCTAAGCAGGTATTGGACCTGGGGTGGGTGATGTCCTCTATTGTCAGTGTTGTATCAAATGACTCTAAGAGCGATACAAATTTTCTACTGAGTTTTTATGGTTTTAAGGTATCAATATTGAAGTTACCGGAAATAATGAATTGTTTTTTTTTCTTGATTTTATTTAAGAGGGTGCACATTTTGTCCATGAAGAGTTTCACATCAGTTAACGGCGCCCTATAAATGACGATGATTATGTCTTTTTTATTTAATTTAGATTCGATTGCAGCTCATTCGAACACGGATAGGTTATAGATGTCAATCATTCTCTTGAAATTTGGTGAAGATGTGTATATGGCCACTCCTCCGTGTTTGCCTTTCTCCCGACAAAAGCTGGTGGATAGATGAAAATTTATCTTGATCACATCGAGTTGGTCTGAACTCTTCCAGTGGTCAGTTAAAATGAGAAACTGACAGTGCTCGTTCTTTTCTAACATGTGATTAATTCTATCCACGGAATTTCCAATGGATTGGGTATTTAGACAGATCAAACTTACTTCCGTTTTGTTACTGTGATAGTGTTTTGGTGTATTCGATTTTTTCCGATTTTTCAGCTGTAGAAAATATCGATTGATACACGTGTATCTGGGCCAAGTTTCGGGTTTTTGTAGCTCCTCGAGGAATTCAAAAGGAGCGGATATTCTAAAGCATGAGTATTCCTCTGAACGTCTAGAAGCTAATTTCTTACATGTTACAGATGTTATATTTTTGCCTTGTAGATACCCTACGACCTCAGTTTCACTTACATCAGGGGCGAGTTTATAAACATGAAAGTGTGCATACCTGTTAACTGCCCTGATGTCTGATGTTTCTGAATTTCCGTGAATAACCTCCGTCTTTTCCGATTTCCGACATTTCTTGTTTCACAATCCCCGCAATTTACTTTTTAAACTCCTCGCCTGCAAGGAACGATAAGTCTTTATCGAGCCCTGTGTATTTAAAGACGTTAGACCTAAGGTCTCTTGCCATTTAACTACTTTATAATGACTTGTTAACTTAGAAATTAGTGCAGAGTTAATTGTATTTGCTCGCCCGTCCACACGCTTTGAGTGCTCGTGTGGAACTGGACGTTGTATATTTCTTGACGTTACAGATTTATTTGCATTGCCATTTTCAGTAACCCACTCACCTAAGTATTTAAATTCCTTTACTCTAGCAATTTTGTTAGCGTTAATCTAAATTTAATTTGGCGCTTTTTTTATGTTAGTCATAAATTTAGTTTTTTCATAAGAGATATGAAGCCCTTTTTTTGCTGCTTGTTCTTCCAAGATAGTGGATCTGCTTCTGTGCATGAGAGATGTCTTCAGCAATTACTGCCATATCATCTGCAAACGCTAGGCAGTCTATAGGATACCCTTAATCTTTGGCCCTAGTCGGTGAGCTGGTGCCCCTGCTTTTCTCCATTCCTTAAAAACTTTTCCAGGGCACAATTGAAAAGTAATGGGGAAATTCCATAACCTTGACGGACGCCTGTATTTATTTCAAACTCTTCACTTAGTTCCACCCATAAATTTTACTTTAGCCTTTGTCTCCGTAAGTGTGCCTTTGATAATATTTCTTGTTTTTTGGTCAAGTACAAATTCTGTTAAAACATTGAAGAGTGATAAGCGATCTACACTGTCATATGCTTTCCGGAAATCCACAAATGTTATGACATATTTTTTGTAAGTTGTGTCGCGAGAATATTGTATGATGTTTTGCAAATTCAAAATTTGCTCTGCACATTCCTGAATTCACCTTGATATTCACCGATTTGATTATCTACTTGAAGCTCTGCACGGTTTAGTAAAACTTTTGAAAGGATCTTGTATGTGACCTGAAGAAGTGATATACCTCGATAATTGTTTGGTTCAGTTTTATTTCCTTTTTTTGTGTATGGGATGGATTATCGCCAACTTCCAATCCGAGGGGATTTTTTCGGTTTGCCAAATGTCCAACATAATTTCGTGCAATTTTGTGAATACAATTTTCTCCTGCATTTTTCCACAATTCTGCAGTTATTTGATCCTCTCCTGAAGCTTTGTTATTTTTTAGTGATTTAATAATTTCTTTAATCTCTTATACAGTCGGTGGGGTTGAATCATGACTAATTTTATAAGAATTGATGAAGTTAAATTTTTATTGTGGTAAATCACTGTTAAGTAATTAAGAAAAGTATACTGCAAGGATTGTACAGTTTGCATCTATAGTATAAGTCAATTCTCAATTTTCATTAACAATATAGAGCGATGGCGAAGAATACTTTTGCTTACACAAATTTTGCTAACGTTCCATAATAGTTTCGTCACTTATGTTGCTGAACCGTTAAGATCATTCTACCGGCCGGAGCGGCCGGACGCACTTTTAACTAATTATTACATATGGTTAGAATAATATTTCGATGAAACGCCGTTTAGTAATCTCCTATTGCTATGGAAAGATATGAAATTATTTTTTAAACTAGTACATGTGGATCGAATTTTTGGGAATGGAATAGTTATTGTGGATGGAAGAGTTGAAAAGAATGGAATAGTTGCTAAAGGTGGAATAATTGATGTGCGTGAAATTGTATAATGAATATTTACACTTGTGGCGCTTTCAGCGCCACATGATATATGTGGAACGTGAAGATGTATATGAAAGAGTAAGCAGAATTGCGAGCTGCGCGATTTTTGTAGAAAGCGCATCAGCTAAGGTTGTATGAGTTGCAAGATGTACAACTCCTATTGCACAAAATATTAACTAATAATTCATTCGTCTTAAATGATTTTACTGCTGTCAGGTTTGTAAAATAATATAATCAAACACTTTCGAGATTTCGAGACTTAATCATATAGTGTTACCAACTGTCTGAAATCAAAGTGACTTTAATTTAAGGAGTGATATTAGAAATGAAAAGCTCCCAACGTTCATAAAAAATTTACTATATCTAACGATGTGATATTAGTTACTAAGGTGTACAACATGGACGACACAAAATCAGCTGTGGAGTAAAAGTTACTGAAAATCTCACTTAAACTTTTATAACCTTTAAATTAATTAAGTGACATTAATGTTGTCAACTTTGACATTCAACATAACCAACATATTGTTTTAATCAAGTTGTTGGTATCTTGTGTTGTTGAGTTACCAACATAATCAAACATAATCTCACCAACCATTTGTGGAAGTTACGTTGTTGTTGTCAAGATTGACAGATAACATAACCACTCCTCCAATTATAGTAAGTTTGCTTTTAGCCAATTAGCAACACGTAGCAAAATTATGTTACTAAAAGTTGTTTTGATTTACCTATCCGCTTCGCGGCGGGCTACCTTGCAACACTGTCCTATATTGGATCGAGAGTTCGCGCTGCCGAGCGTATGTTGTCTTGATTTATCTGCCCGCTTCGCGGCGGGCAACCAAATCTAACCGGGGTTAAACTATCGGTCCTTGCAACACTGTCCCATATTGGATCGAGAGTTCGCGCTGCCACGCGTATGTTGTCTTGATTTATCTGCCCGCTTCGCGGCGGGCAACCTAATCTAACCGGGGTTAAACTATCGGTCCTTGTAACACTGTCCCATATTGGATCGAGAGTTCGCGCTGCCGCGCGTATGTTGTCTTGATTTATCTGTCCGCTTCGCTGCGGGCAACCTAATCTAACCGGGGTTAAACCAACGGTCTTTGCAACATTGTCCTATATTGGATCGAGAGTTCGCGCAGCCAGGCGTATGTTGTCTTGATTTATCTGCCCGCTTCGCGGCGGGTAACCTAATCTAACCGGGGTTAAACCAACGGTCCTTGCAACACTGTCCTATATTGGATCGATAGTTCGCGCTGCCGCGCGTATGTTTTCTTGATTTATCTGTCCGCTTCGCGGCGGGCAACCTAATGTAACCGGGGTTAAACCAATGGTCCTTTTTCACATTGACCTATATTGAATCGAGAGTTCGCGCTGCCGCGCGTATGTTGTCTTGATTTATCTGTTCGCTTCGCGGCGAGCAACCTAATCTAACCGGGGTTAAACCAACGGTTCTTTTTCACATTGATCTTTATTGAATCGAGAGCTTGCGCGTCTTGGTCTTTATCAGATAAATCAAGACCAGATATATCAAGACCATATACGCGTATGTGGTCTTGGTCAGATATATCAAGAGCAAGTGTATCAATACCACTAATGGTCTTGATAAGGTGAATCAAGACCAGATATATCAAGAACAAATACGGGGATGTGTTTTTGGACAGAAAAAATTCTATGTCAAGGCTATCGGCCACGAAAATACCAAAATAATAATTTAATTAGAAAAATCTAAAAGCTACGCCGAACTGAAGGAATTTTTTGAATACAACTGTCTAAGTTTTCAAACTATAGTTATTTGAATGTCTGACCTCGTGTGCGACTTTGAGTTTGAGGGGCGGCGACCGCCGCCAGATAAAATATTTTGCAAAACTAACTGAGGGATGTCATAGACTGACTAATTCTCTAAAAATGTGTGAAATTTTATTGTTCCACATTGTGTGAAACTCACTTAAATATTTTTTTAAACAAATCCAGATATGTCAATCACGAATTTCAACCAAAAACGAACACTAAAATTTCAAAATCTACAAAAATTGCAAAAAAATGTATTAACATTTGAGGTATTTCAATGAAACTTTTACTGAATGTGCGTATGCGCCAGAAGTATCAGTTAACAAAATTTGAACGCTCCCACTCCAATGGGGAAGTCGTGAGGAATGATTATTTCTTCGAAGCTTACATGCAAATATCTCGCGAACGCCTCAAGATAAAAAATTATAACCGGGATATCCGTATGTAAGATATCTATGTCTACAAAAAAGTATTTTTTGCAAATTTTGTAAAAACCTTCGGTTTAGTCGCAAAAGTAAAAAATATTAAATCCAAAAATTTATCCCCATCTGTGAATTTCGTTTTTCAATTTACATGGGTTTAAATGGACTCAATTTCGTGCAATTTTGTGAATACAATTTTCTCCTGCATTTTTCCACAATTCTGCAGTTATTTGATCCTCTCCTGAAGCTTTGTTATTTTTTAGTGATTGAATAATTTCTTTAATCTCTTATACAGTCGGTGGGGTTGAATCATGACTAATTTTATAAGAATTGATGAAGTTAAATTTTTATTGTGGTAAATCACTGTTAAGTAATTAAGAAAAGTATACTGCAAGGATTGTACAGTTGAGATTGTACTGTGGAGTAAAAGTTACTGAAAATCTCACTTAAACTTTCATAACCTTTAAATTAATTAAGTGACATTGATGTTGTCAACTTTGACATTCAACATAACCAACATATTGTTTTAATCAAGTTGTTGGTATCTTGTGTTGTTGAGTTACCAACATAATCAAACATAATCTCACCAACCATTTGTGGAAGTTACGTTGTTGTTGTCAAGATTGACAGATAACATAACCACTCCTCCAATTATAGTAAGTTTGCTTTTAGCCAATTAGCAACACGTAGCAAAATTATGTTACTAAAAGTTGTTTTGATTTACCTATCCGCTTCGCGGCGGGCTACCTTGCAACACTGTCCTATATTGGATCGAGAGTTCGCGCTGCCGAGCGTATGTTGTCTTGATTTATCTGCCCGCTTCGCGGCGGGCAACCTAATCTATCCGGGGTTAAACTATCGGTCCTTGCAACACTGTCCCATATTGGATCGAGAGTTCGCGCTGCCGCGCGTATGTTGTCTTGATTTATCTGTCCGCTTCGCGGCGGGCAACCTAATCTAACCGGGGTTAAACTATCGGTCCTTGCAACACTGTCCCATATTGGATCGAGAGTTCGCGCTGCCGCGCGTATGTTGTCTTGATTTATCTGTCGGCTTCGCTGCGGGCAACCTAATCTAACCGGGGTTAAACCAACGGTCTTTGCAACATTGTCCTATATTGAATCGAGAGTTCGCGCAGCCAGGCGTATGTTGTCTTGATTTATCTGCCCGCTTCGCGGCGGGTAACCTAATCTAACCGGGGTTAAACCAACGGTAATTGCAACACTGTCCTATATTGGATCGAGAGTTTGCGCTGCCGAGCGTATGTTGTCTTGATTTATCTGCCCGCTTCGCGGCGGGCAACCTAATCTAACCGGGGTTAAACTATCGGTCCTTGCAACACTGTCCCATATTGGATCGAGAGTTCGCGCTGCCGCGCGTATGTTGTCTTGATTTATCTGTCCGCTTCGCGGCGGGCAACCTAATCTAACCGGGGTTAAACTATCGGTCCTTGCAACACTGTCCCATATTGGATCGAGAGTTCGCGCTGCCGCGCGTATGTTGTCTTGATTTATCTGTCGGCTTCGCTGCGGCCAACCTAATCTAACCGGGGTTAAACCAACGGTCTTTGCAACATTGTCCTATATTGGATCGAGAGTTCGCGCAGCCAGGCGTATGTTGTCTTGATTTATCTGCCCGCTTCGCGGCGGGTAACCTAATCTAACCGGGGTTAAACCAACGGTAATTGCAACACTGTCCTATATTGGATCGATAGTTCGCGCTGCCGCGCGTATGTTTTCTTGATTGATCTGTCCGCTTCGCGGCGGGCAACCTAATGTAACCGGGGTTAAACCAATGGTCCTTTTTCACATTGACCTATATTGAATCGAGAGTTCGCGCTGCCGCGCGTATGTTGTCTTGATTTATCTGTTCGCTTCGCGGCGAGCAACCTAATCTAACCGGGGTTAAACCAACGGTTCTTTTTCACATTGATCTTTATTGAATCGAGAGCTCGCGCGTCTTGGTCTTTATCAGATAAATCAAGACCAGATATATCAAGACCATATACGCGTATGTGGTCTTGGTCAGATATATCAAGAGCAAGTGTATCAATACCACTAATGGTCTTGATAAGGTGAATCAAGACCAGATATATCAAGAACAAATACGGGGATGTGTTTTTGGACAGAAAAAATTCTATGTCAAGGCTATCGGCCACGAAAATACCAAAATAATAATTTAATTAGAAAAATCTAAAAGCTACGCCGAACTGAAGGAATTTTTTGAATACAACTGTCCAAGTTTTCAAACTATAGTTATTTGAAAGTCTGACCTCGTGTGCGACTTTGAGTTTGAGGGGCGGCGACCGCCGCCAGATAAAATATTTTGCAAAACTAACTGAGGGATGTCATAGACTGACTAATTCTCTACAAATGTGTGAAATTTTATTGTTCCACGTTGTGTGAAACTCACTTAAATATTTTTTTAAACAAATCCAGATATATCAATCACGAATTTCAACCAAAAAGAACACTAAAATTTCAAAATCTACAAAAATTGCAAAAGTATTTCAATGAAACTTTTACTGAATGTGCGTATGCGCCAGAAGTATCAGTTAACAAAATTTGAACGCTCCCAATCCAATGGGGAAGTCGTGAGGAATGATTATTTCTTCGAAGCTTACATGCAAATATCTCGCGAACGCCTCAAGATAAAAAATTATAACCGGGATATCCGTATGTAAGATATCTATGTCTACAAAAAAGTATTTTTTGCAAATTTTGTAAAAACCTTCGGTTTAGTCGCAAAAGTAAAAAATATTAAATCCAAAAATTTATCCCCTTCTGTGAATTTCGTTTTTCAATTTACATGGGTTTAAATGGACTCTTCCGCCAAAACGGTTCGCTTTGGAAAAATGAAAATGACTCAACTTTTAGATGAAAATCTGCTCTATAAAATAGCGCTAAATACATGTTTCTTAGACTCCGGCAAATTGGTCAAAAAATATATTTGCAAGTATTTCGTTATTAAAAAAAATCCTGTGTCAAGGCTATCGACCAAAAATATGTCAATTTCAATAGAAACATGTACAACCTATATAAAACTTACGTAAACTATATAAAACTTAATGCGTTTGTTAAAAGAAAGTGCGCTCTATAGATGTGTATTAAAATTATTTTCTGCAAACCCAAGGAAATGAGGTATAAGATTTTTCGAAGACGAAGCAGAAAAGTAGACAGAAAGCCGCAAAAAGTTTGCATGCAGCACATTTCAATAGGCCTCAATGAGCACTATTCGATTTTAAAAAGAAAATCCGGATAAATTTCGAGATGGCTTTTCCTTCATCCGTCAAGTGGTAGAACTGACCGTTTTTCAACAATAACTCTTTTGTTATACACGCTAGGAAGTAGCGCAATACACCTTTAGATTCCAAATTAAATGTGTAATTTTTAACTATTACTGTAGAAAACTCGTAATTCTCCCCGTTTGGAAAATGGATTTTAAATTACCAGATGACCCAAAAATGTATGTCCCCCATGTAAAATTAGCCGAATCAAGAATCTCCAATCAGAAATTTGTAAAACAATATTTTCTTTTATAAAATCAGTAAAAACTCTAATCAAATATGGCCGAGCTTACTTTTACTCACGTCAAGTCTGAATTTTCTAGAATATTCAATTGTTTCTAATGCAGTATTTTCTAACTTTAACAAATCTGAGAAATAAATTTGCTCGGACACTATTCACCACGGGAAATGGAAGGAAACTTCTGTGGGGCGGAGTTGATTATGCAACCGTTGCTAGCTACCCCGAATAATGGCAAATGAATTGCATTTAAAAAAAATCCTGGTTAAAAGGTTTGCAAAGGAATGATAAAATTTGCTCCGCTGGTAGAGGAAAGTTTACTCTATCGATTCATGTTAGAAGAATTTATTAGAAATGTCGGGAAATGAAAAACGGAAATGTTTGAAAATCAAGTAAAAAGTTGGAGGGTGATTTCAAATGTCGGCCACGTTTGCACCGTCAACTGCAGAAATTTCATGCAACATATTTTAATAGAACTTCATGAGTTGTATTCGAAATTGAATCGAAAATGCCGATAAATATTAAAATGGCTGTTCCTTCCGCAGTGAAATAGTAAAACTGACAGTTTTTCGCCAATAACTATGTAGCTATACATCCGAGGAAGACGAGTGTTGTACCGTTGGAATCTAAATTCAATTTAAGAGCTCCAATTATTCTTAAAAAAACGTAAATATTGCGGTTTTTAAAATAAATTTTGGAATTCAAATGCGAACGGAAGCAACTGTTTCTGATGTAAAATGGTGTGAATTTTAAGAATTTGCTAAAAGAAAAGTGTAAAATCTTCGGTTTTTTGTAGAAATTTGTGAAAAATTGCGAATTTTGACGTTGCTATGTAGCAACACATAGCAACGTCAAAATCAGGAGCCAGACTTGCCGAAATCTGCAATTTAGAGATTTCAAGAAATCTCTTTGAATTTGATTTGAACTTCAACCTAACATCATAAGATTCAGCGGCAAGCAATGGTCGTAGTTTTTTTGACATGGAGTGCGAATCCGTTGATGGATTTGAGAAATTAAAACACCATACTGTTGGCCTTTTAGCCGGGCATGCACTTCTCAGACTGGAAATGTAAATTTTCTTTTTCGCGTTTCCGTTTGAAGAGGTGAAAAAAAGTGACTTTGCGAATTGGAGCCTGCGGTACGTCGTCCCCGAAGGTGTTTTGCGTCGCGAGAGGTGTCGTTAGAAAGTAGACACGTCGGTCTATAAGCCCTGAAAAGAGCAATGAAATTCTAAAACATTTCACCGAATATTGAAACTTTCAATTTGCTCAATTTTGAAAAATTCGTTTCGAGTTTGGATGGGCGTCGCGGCCCCCAAATGCGATCGGGCGGTGCGTCACTCGTATCACCTTTAGACCCTTTTGTTCTCTATTTAGAAACCGCCACTGCGACGCCCTGCTCTTTAACTTAGCGAATCCCGGAAGATTCTCGCAGACATCTGCAAAACATGGTTTTTCGGGCGTCCCGGCGCCATCCGGCGCCCTATCTCAATTTTACTCCAAAACAAACTAAAAGGCTATTGGTTATTCCAGGAGAGGGATCCCCGCAAACTAGGTGAAAAAAACACCGCGTTTTTCCGATGTTTGTGTTAAAATTGACCCAGAGCCGGAATAGGTTGCCGCAGGTCACAAATTCTTCCACCGCCCGTTGCGGGTAAACATCTCGCATCGAACGAACCGGATTGGAGACACGACGCTCTTCAATCCAGAGAACAGCGTCCACAGATGTGATGGAAAAACCGTTTTTTTCGCTTACATTTTCCGCTGCACCGGGTGAACCGACGATCGCGTACTTTTCCGCAAGACGTCAAAAAACGTGAAATCGACACGGCAAGATGACGCAGTAAAAAAATCGAGCCGCGGACCAAAATTGCTCCTCAAAGGTGCTAGAAACGATCTTCTGTTTTTGGCACCTGGAGGACGCCGTGTGGGACTTGCGAGCGGCAGACGGTCACGGGTCGAAGGCCCGTTCAGTTTTACAACAGAAAATGAAAACTTCCCGTTTCGACGCGCAGGACGAACGGAGTTTTTGAGGAAAATGCTAGAGCGGGCCTTTGTAAAGCTTGTCTAAAACAACCTAATTTTTTGCCCAATCCACCGAAAAAAATTCAAGACGTAAATCGCATTTTTGACATTTTTTCTTAATTTTATTTTCAAATATCTTTTTACATTATATATTTTTCATATTTTTTTACAAAAAACTCCGCTAGACTTCTTCTGGCGGCCGCAGCGGCCTCGAGTGACAGCGTGTCATCAGACCACGGATTAAGTATAAAAACAAGACCAAGAATAGGTACGAATATTACCTACTAATCAAGACGCATTTTTTTATGATAAAGATTGGGATATTGGGATATTGTTGCGCATCTGAAATCTTCCAATGCGAGTATTGACCGTCATGGAGCAAAAAAATATGGACCACCAATTTTTCGAGCAATTTTCTCTAAGAACAGATACCAAGAAATTTGTAAATTTAGTAGAGTTGATGATAAAGAATCAAAATCAAAACCGCGTGCAAAGAATAAACTTGCACCTATTATAGATCTGTGGGATCGAATGAATAACAATTTAGGAAAATTCTACATGTCATCATGTAATCTGAAAGTAGATGAGCAATTTTTTGGTTTTGACAGAAAATGCCCATTCAAGTAATGCATACCGTCAAAACAAAAAATATGGAATAAAAATATTTTGGCTAAACGATTCTGGAACAGGATACCCACTAAAAGGAACTGAATATTTCGGAAAAGAGGGAAATCAACGTGCCACCAACCTGGTGGCACGTTTGACCACCAAATTGGCTCTGAATTTGAAGAGTTCTGGTCTCACTATTACCGGAACAGTACGAAAAAATAAGGTATTTATCAGCCAATATTTTCAGGCGAAACGTTCTCAAAAACAATTTTCAACAATTGTTGGATTTACAAAAAATCTCACCATAGTGTCATACGTCCAAAAAAAAGGGGGGAACAAATCTTCTATTTTAATATCAACAATGCATCATAGTGACGCGATCACGAAAAATAAGAGAAAACCGGAAGTGATAATTGATGACGACTAAACAGATTTTATGGACAAGATGATCAAAACTTATACATGTAAAAGAAAGACAAATAGATGGAAATAAGGGTTTGAAGGAAAGTATTTATTCTTCCTCCAGAAAAGAAACGGCATGTAATGTCATTTATGTGAAAGCAAAAGGACTATATTCTAATATGGTATACATTGTAAAAAGAATACTTGTAATAGTCCTTCAAATATCAAACGCAATAAGTGTGTAGATTAATAGAAAAATTAAGTTATTAACTTGTTTATTTTTAAACACTATGCGAAAATTGATTTATTTTGTTTACCCCACATAATCTAATCTTATATTAAAAATATGCAGATAACTTCTTAAAACATTTTTTGAATAAAAATAGAATGCAAGAGAACCAAAAATCTAAGATTTAATTGAAAAATAATTCTATAATTAAATTGCCATTGCGCTAAATTGTCACCGGCCGCTCAGGCCGGTAGGCGTAGGATGGCTGACTACTGGGTACTATGACCTTAACGGTTAAAGTCGTCTTCTATTGATTCTAATTTAAAATCTTCACTTTGTTTACGAATTCTCCTTATTGATTTTGTAACTATTTTCCTAACCTTTATAAGTTCTTGAAATGTAATTGGAGTTTTATTACACGACCAATTATGCCAGGTTTGCTGCCTATGTTGTATTAACTGATCACATTCATCTGTCCACCACGGGTATTTTCTTGTTCTTTTTAATGGGTTATTAAATAATTTTCTAATTTAATTATAAACTATATTTACAGCTGTTTGTAAGAGTACTGCTTGAAGTTGCGGCCAATTTTGTGGATGTATTTCTTCAGTTCCTTTCATCAAGTTTTCATTACTTTTAATATTCTCTATATTATATTTACGTTGAGGAACTCGTTTTGTAAAGTTTCGTTTCAGGATCTCATCAAGGGATCACATCAAGGGAAAATTCTGTTGGATAATGATCAGAATCTAAGTCCAGGCCTTTCAATACTTTTAGTTTCATGATACACAGGTGTACTATTAGTATAGACTTGGAAAAATATGAAATTTTAATAAGATGTGTCAACTGGTTTTTGAATTACAGAGCTCTTTGAATTACTGGTTTTTGAATTACAGAGTTCTCATAAATGGACCCAAAAACAGGGAAACAACAACTTAATGAATTGCTGTAGAATCTTTCCTAATTGAGCTAGAGACTAGAGACTATAATTGATGGCATTTTAAGCATTTTTTTATGCTCTTTGTGATTTACAACACTATGCCATTTTAAAATTTGAATTCAATTTTTTCCAGAAAGTGCATATTTTAAAATTTCCTAATTAATTCCATGACTAGCTAGTATTGTTGTAAACCACAGGTCATAATATAAATATGGGCAATGGATGACTTCGTTGTTAAGAAAATTGAAGAATAAACTTCAATTTCCATTAATTCAACTCTCTATTCATAATCCAACAATATTATTATAGTTAATATTAATATAAGTTACAGTATTAAATAATTCAACAACTGAAGCCTTTTCAAACTTAAAATAATGAAACAGGTCGATCATTTTAAGTTTGAAAAGGCGTCATTTGTCTGACACATATCACGTTCAAGTAGAACATAGGTTCTTCTAGTTGCAGTTAGAGGATTCACTTTCATCAGGACATCCATTACTGGACTTAGGAGTCCAGTAATGGATACCTCCACTTAGGAGACTTACTCAGGATACCCACAGAATATCAACATTTCTTGAATATAAGAAGGATGTAGGGTCTAGCTAGATGATGAAAAGTTATTTTTGCTTCCTGAAGTTCTTCATTCTACTGTAAAACATATCCAAGCCAGTTTGATTCGTAGAGAACAATGATGTAACCTAATATGTTTGTTCTACGTCATGGGCCGAGAATGTTTCCGAGGGAGTATGATCATTGTCAAATTTTTTGTCACTTAGGACAATTTAGGACTTTTTTTAACATAGTTTTAATTAATTAAAAAAAGTTAATTTCCTTCCTACATTTATCACAAAATTTTAGCCAATGACTATCTGTGGATACAATTCAGGCATCCATGCTGTATTTGTGATTACAACACTGGTATCGGTTCAATTCTCAATGAACCGATACATTGAGAATTCAGTGTTGTAATCCATATAGAAACCTAACCTAACTTATTGGTGAAACAATACACATAAACAATATAAATAATTACAATGAGGCCAAATTTATATTTTGTCTTGTGATTTGCAATAATACTAAGTATTCATGGAATTTATTTGAAAATTTTAATGTACTTTCAGAAAAAAATTAAATTAAAATTTTAAATTAGGTTTTGTGATTTTTTTCATATATTAACTTATGTAGTAAAGGACGTGAAAAATGCTGTAAAATAGCACCAATTTTATGTCTCTAGTTCGATTAAAAAGACTGCTACAGCGTTACAAAAAATTGGTATTCCCTGTTTTTACACTCATTTATGATAACTTTTTTGAGAACAATTTACATGGAGCGACCCTCACTGGTTATACTTCAAAAAGTGCCCGAAAAACAAGGGGAAAGTTGACGCATGGGGAAATTGACACAATATAAAAAGTCTGTTCACTATTGATAAAATCATACCACATTATAGATAGGGCTTCCAATACCGGATCAAAAAATTAAAACCGGTATTTTGGTTAAAAACCGGTATTTTGGTTAAATTATTTGTGTTAAAAACCGGAATACCGGTAATGATACCTGTGTTACCAGAAAAAAATATTTTCGACAGATTTTTATTAATATTAATGATAATGGTAATTTATTAAAAAGAAAACAAGGGAAAAACTTAAAAATATATTTCTTTAGTTATAAGCTATACAAAAAAATATTTAAACGAAATAAGTATAAAAACTAAACATTTGTTTACTCCTTCTGTATATAAAGAAACAAATTATTTATAGCAAACATTTGGAACAAAGTTATAAACATTTCTGCATTTGAGTTTCTTTTATTAAAATATGCCCGATATAACAATCAATTGTTTCGTCGTTCAGACTGGACCGAATCTTTGTACATAAGTGACTTGCTGCAGAAAACGCCTTTTCCGATTCTACACTTTTTGGTGCAATTGTACATAAATCGTCTAACGTCAGTTGCAAATATTTTCCTCTTACTCCAGTTTTTTAAAAATAGCAATTTTGTCTTTTATAATTGGTTCCACCCCTTGCCCTTTTGAAATTTTAGGTTGAACTGAAAGTTTTTGTTGGATTGCTGATTGAAGTTGCAGTTTTAATTTGTCATGGTCCTGAAAAGCAAAGTTCGAGCCAGTCCTTAATGTATTGGTCAGATTTCTTTCCAAGGATTCTTCGGTATTTTCGTCTTTACCTGAATCTGATCTAACTTGTTCTACTGCGTTTTCGGGCGAAAGTCGTTTAATCTAACGAATTATAATTTTTATAATAGTCACTTTAGTTAACTGTGGAAATAAAGTTTGAACTAAATCGCTATTATCTTGTTCTCCACTACGTAAGTACTGAAGTACCTACCTGCGATAAATTATTTCGTCTTTGTAACATGCGAATTTTTAAAGGGTTTTTTCATTTTTTCATAAAGTTCTTTAGCAATTTCACAATTTTGATTCGAAAGAGCTTCTATCATAAATTTTATTGTTTCATCTGCTGTAAGAAGATTAGAATCATGGCGACAAAATGCATCAACTGCTAATTTTATAGGAGTAAGGGTAGTGATAATTTCAGATAATAAATTAAAAGTCTCTGCCACAAAAATTTCCGGAATGAATTTATGTCAATAAGGGCTTTTTGAACACAATATCTCAATTGGAAAAATGTTTCTAACATAAATAATATGCTATTCCATCTTGTTTACAGTGTAATTTTAAAGCAATTTCTCTATCAAAATCTTCTTTTACATATTTTCTGTAAAAAGTTATAATTTTTAGTAGGTGAATTTCTAAATATTTTGACTACCTTTATTATTTTTGTTACAAGAGGAGAAATAGAAGCATGACTAATAATGGCCATATACTAAATTAGATTATATAATGACGCCGTCAACATATTCTCCATTATAATCATCTTCTTTAATATTCATGTCGTTATCAACAATACCATCGTTTGGTTCTTGAGTCAGAACCAAACCATGAAATTGTCAGAACTTCTAGCCTGACTTATAAAGTATATCGGTTATAGCTAAATTGATGCCATGCACCAAACAGATCTGTTGCTCAGCATCAATAAGTTATCCTAATTTAATCATAACCGATGCCCCATCAGTGGTTATGCAGACTATATCTTTAGAAATACGCAAACCAAATTCTTCTAACTTTTCTCTAACCAGCATTAAACACCTTTTTGCTGGCATGACCTCCAAATGCTCGTACTAGTCCAATATTCCAAAAAAATCCTCCAGCAGTATGTATATTTATATTTAGATTGCGTCGATTGCGAATTGATGTCCATTCATCAAATGTTACACTGAATCGTTTGCCTTTAGATTGAAGCTGAGCTATTTCATCTTTTATGGTAATTCGAATAGTTTTATTATATTCAAGTATAATATTTCTTATTGTACTTGCTGATTGTGGAACATCTTTAAAACCAGGAGCAATTAATCCTTCTCTAATATCAATAGATGTTTTCAAAATATTAAATGATAAGCCGTCTCGAGCTCCTATTCGAGCTAGTACTTTAGCTAGGCTTTCGTTTTTTATTGATTTTTAAATAACTTGTTATTAAATTAGGTTTTTTAGACTGACTTGGTTAATCTTGATCATTGTTTGCATTCAAAGTTACCTAACTTCTTTTTCTTAGATTTATTCCATGCATTGTCTTTAAATGAGTATGTAGTCCACTAGTAGATCCACCACCACATTTGATTTCCTTTGAACACTCTTTACACCTGGCTAAAAGATTATTTGTTTCATGTAACATAGTGCCAAACCGAAGATGCATCGTTGTCCTTTTTGTGTTTAAAGAACCCCTTTTGTGTGGGCGTAGACATGGCGTACGATAGGCCGCGTATCGTATATGTCTATCCAAAACTTAATAAAATCATTATAAAAATTTGATGTACAATAAAATAACTTACGGTTTCAAACAACAAACATTACAGCAATCTACAGCAAATAATAAATTCAGAAATATAGGTTGTATGTATGTGTTGTTAATTGTGTACATGTGAGATGAGAGATTTAAACAGGAAAGCAAGTTTTTTGTATCGAAATTCAATGACTAACTTCACTATGCATTGAAGAGGTATAAATACGAATTAATTATTCTTGTTCTAATTCTGTTATGCTAATTGAAATAACTAATATAAATAAACAGTAAGATATTTTATACAAATACCGAAATACCGGTATTTTTTTTGTAATACCGATTTTCTAAAATAATTATAGTTAATCCTATAAACCTAATAAAGCCGGAACACAGCCTGAATATATAAATCCATTCAACCTTTCCGAAGCTCTATAACAGGGCTCTCAAAACACTGTAGTGGCGATCTACTTTTTTGTATATATTGTTGCCAAAATCGACCAAAACGCGTAGCGAGCCACCGAGGGATCTGGGGACATGGACTGCAGCCAACCCCCACCCCCCGCCCCTTGGGGGATAAAATTTTGAGAAGATTCAAACATATTGCAATTTAAAAGCTGTTTTTCATGAAAAAATAACCAAATACGTAGAAATTTTTAGATGTAACGTCGTAATTTTGTATGTAGATTCTTATTCTCAGGGCTGCACTTTTACCCAAATTTAGCCAATTAAATAAATTGATCGCCAATGAATGGAATGCGGAAATCAGAAAATGCGGATTCCGCCAAATACGTCGAGCCAAAGCAAGACATCAATTTGTGTGCTGCATTTGTCAAGATTGAATATTTCTCTTTAGTGTATTTCCAAATACAATCTTTGGATTTCAAATAAAAATCATTTTAAAGTTTGAATATTTCCAATTCTAGTTTATCCTGATTTGATTCAAATATTGTAGATATTTAACATGCAATTCCTTCTATGTTGATATATTTTTGAAACACATTTCAAAAAATAGTGCGATATTTTTAATCTTTTGTCAGGGTTAAATTGAGCAGGGTCAGAATGTGTCTGAAAATATTTTCAAATGCTTGGAAAATGCTTCAATTTTTTATCTTTTAAATTCGCATTCATCAGTATAATAAGTTGCTGAAAAGCTCTTATCTAGCATATCATCTCTAATACATTTCTGCCTTTACCTTGTAGTTCAATATTCAAATCGCTTAGTTTTTAACTAAAGTCGGCCAAGAATGACATATCAAATAACCACTCTTTGTTTGCTAACTGTGTGTAAATGTCACCTCTTTCAGAGAGGACTATTTACGTCTTCTAATAACTCTAGAAAAAATAGAAGAAATCCACTTCTACTGAGCCTACGCACATTTGAGTGCAGCAAAAATTCGGTATCATTATTCTCATTTTACAATCTAAACCAGACATGTCAAACTCATATGATATTGCGGGCCAAATGATCTGTATTGTACTAATTTGGGGGCCGCATGTTTTTACTTAAGTTTTTATTAAATTAAACAAAAAATATTTTACATTTTATTGTATTGTCATCAATATTTATTTTAATATCTTGAACTGATGCAATTTTTAAAATTGAAGATATTGTTGATCCGTTAATTTTGACCTTTCTGAATTTTTGTAAAAATGTAAAAAATAATTTTAATATATTTTGTGAGGGGTCTGTTATTGTATAACTATAAAGTTTAATATTTTTTCTTATTTCGGATCGAGAGGTCGCGCTACAGCGCGATATGTGGTCTGGATTTATCTGCTCTAATATAACCCAATCTAACCCTTATTTTCTTCTTCTTCCTTCTTGTAAGGCATATGCCTTGTTCTCTACTTTCTTAGAGTTGTAGCTTTGATGATGAATTCCAGCTTTCATACCAACGTATGGGTGAAAGTCCTGGTGGTCTCCTGGATCTTGGGAGACCATCCCTGGCAATTTTCGGCAATCTGTTGTCGTCCATCCGTTGAACATGATCCCTCCATTCGCGACGTCTGTTTCGGGACCATCTCACTATGTCTTGGATATCACAAAGTTCTCGGATGTCTTCGTTTCTTTTGTGGTCCCTTAGTGTCTAGCCTGCTATGGATCTTAGAGACCTCATCTCTGCTGAACGGGTAATTCTTTTTGTTGTGGAGTTTTCGGCTCTTGTATTTCCGGCGTAGGTCATAACGGGTCTTACACAGGTCTTATATATGCGGGCTTTGCTTTCAATGGACATGTGCTTGTTTCGCCATATTATATCTCTAAGGAATCCTGATATTAAAGCTGCTTTGGTTGTTTTAATTTTTTTAATTCTTCTTGGAGGTCTCTGCTGCTCGTGATGTTGACGCCGAGATATTTGAAACTCATAACCTGTTCTACTGGTTTATTGTATATAGCCAATTTACATCCTCTGGACTCTTTTAAGATGGTTAACGCTTTTGATTTTGATACCGATATCTCCATGTTGTATTTGCAGCTGTCTTTTCGAACTGATAGAGCATTCTCTGTAGGTTGTCTTCATCTTATGAGACCAGCATGGTATCGTCCGCGTAGCAAATTACTTTTAGTTCTCTGTCCCCTAGTGAGTATCCCTTTCCAACCTTTTTTACTTCCGTTATAAGTTCGTCCATAATCAAGTGGAAGAGGATGGTGCTTAGGCTATCGCCTTGTCTTATTACAGTTTGCATGGGTAGTCTGCGTGTCTTTCCGCCTTCTACTTGTATTTGGGTCCAGATGTTAGTATTTAACTCCGCACCAAGCTTGAAATATCCGGGTGCACGTTTTTCTTTTTGAGAAGTTTCCTTTTGAGAAGTCAATGAGTCTTACGCGGTTAAATGCTTTCGTAAGATCTATAAAACACATATATGCTGTTTTGTTGTATTCTATAGCCTTTTCAGCAATTTGCCTGATAGCAGAGATGGCATCTGCGGTTGACCTGTTTTTTCTGAAGCCATGTTGCTTTTTGCATATACCATGAGATGATATATCTTCTGCCAGTATTTTAGTGAATAGTTTTAGTACTGAACTTAATAGCGTAATTCCTCGATAGTTTGCTGGGTCTTTTTTGCTTCCCTTCTTGAAGATTGAGATGGTTATGCTTTCTTTCCATTCGTTTGGTATTTTTTTGGATTCTATGATTTTGTTAAAAAACACGTGTAGCTCTTTGAATTGTGTGTTCCCTCCGTGCTTCAGCAATTCGTTGGATATTTCGTCTATTCCCGCGGACTTGCAGTTTTTCAATTTGGTGATTCGATTTGTTGTTTGTAGATTGGTTTTTTCCAATTCCTTAACATGTTCCAGATCTTCCTCTAGCCTCCGTAAAGGTCGTGTTCCATGTCTTCTGAGAAACTTTCCGAATGTGCTCTTTTAATGTATTGGATTTTGTTGTAACCATTTTAAAACCCCTATTTTGAAAGGTGTAATTCGTTCAGTGCCAAACTGTCTACTCACCACTGTATGTTTTAAGTTAGTTCAATTTGAGGGAAGCAGAATTCCATTTTGTTCAAAGAAGCTTACAGACCGTGCGTTATCGCGGCGGACCGATTTACGTGCCGACTTATGTACATGTTCAAATCAAAAGGCGCGATCTCCGTCGTACGTAGCCGCGGTAGTGCAGCGTTGCATGACAAGAACGCTGCATGCGTTGTTAGTTTCGCTGCCGCTGTGTTTTGAAATGGCGATTACGGAAAAGTTGTTTGAGAATTTTAAAAAAATATCCTATATTCTATGACCCACTATATAGTATGTAAAACGAATTCGGGTCGTACACTAAGAAAAGCTGCGTGTACGAATGTCGAATGGGGAAACACTGATGAAAACAGAAAACATAAGGAAAAAGGACAAAATTTGTAAGCAGATAGGATTAGAATTGGAAGAAAATATTAAATTAGTTTTAGGGGTTTTAGAAATTAAAAACAAATAAAAAAGAACAAACTGACCGATTTTCTCAATGCTAATAATACCAGTAAAAATCGCGTTTGGATGTGGACATGGCCATTTCCCGGCCCCGCGGCTAGAGAATTTTTCGCTGCGGGAATTTCGCGGCGCAAACCCTCCGTGCCGGTCTGAAGAAACATTAAATCTGTAGCTGCGGTGGCGTTAATACGTAAGTTCCCATATTTTTTTGTTTCGAAGAAATTTATGATTTCGTCCAGTAATTTGAAGAACCGTTTTAACACTTTATGACATCATTGTATATGATTGAAAGCCATCGAACTTCCATATAAATTGACGACGATTAAGTCCACGTACTCGAATATAATTTACAATTGTGGTGAATATTTTTAAAACATGTCCGATATTTAAAACTTTGGAGCTCAATGCTTGCTGTTGAATAATACAATGGAAATGTTCAAGATTATTATTACCATGCTGTTTACATGCTTCTTTTAATCTTGCAACAACTCCTTCAGTGATATTGATTATGGTAGGTGCACCACCAGTTGCAGCACAAAAAAAGTTTTCCAATGGTAACTTGTACTTCCAAAGGCGCATCCAAAATATCAGCTGCGGTAGTTGTATTATGCTTAAGAATGACTTCCAAAAGTTCTTCACTTACTTTTAAATTATCATCTGCGAATGAAAACGGCCTGCTGAACATTATTTCGAATATCTGTAGTTTCATCAATTGCAACAGAGTATTTGCAACTCAAATTCTCGGCTATTTCATGAATTCTGTTTGCTAGAGTATTTCGACTTAAACTTATGCTTTTACATTTTTTTTATCTGTGTTGGACATAATACTTCTGCCGCTTTAATTAAACATTCACTAATAAATTGCCCTTCAGTAAATAGTTTCGTTCTGCTAGCGATTAAATGTGATAATATATAACTAACTTTTACAGCAGCTGTACTGTCTTCAACAGATTTAGTGAATACACTTTGTTGTTTTTGAAGAGTAGAATTCTATTCCGACAATTTGTCTTCGCGAAATTTTGCAACATACAAAAAGGTCATAGTTTGTTTTATGATTTGTGTCATAGTGCCTCTAAAGATTATATTCCTTAGCAACTAAAATAGAGTTTTCATCAGACATAATATTTTATTCTTGTTTTGGACACAAAATATTGCAGTTCCCATGCTTTTTGAAAATTGCGATGTTCCCACTTCAATTGATCTCTTACACATTGTTATTGAAGTTGATTATATAAGAAACTTTTTAATTTAATATGAATAAAAACCAAAATCCACGTTAGAGCAACCACACGTCGCGTGTGCGTGGCGTCGCGCCAGCGTAAACCAAGAAGTTCAAATCAAACTACAAGCGTCCCAGCTTGATAACTATTCTAAGTAGAGACACGTTATTAATCGAAAAATCACTTATAATTAATTTAAGCGGCACACTGAAACTGCATTAAACCCAATTGCATACAAACAAAAACAAAATTTACTTTTAAATATTAAATTCATATATTTTATCAAAATCAAAATGAAAACGTCTCGCCGGGCCGAAATCTATGTATTGTCGGGCCGCATCCGGCCCGCGGGCCGCGTGTTTGACATGCCTGATCTAAACAAACGTCTCTAAAGGGCACTGCCACGTATATAATTGATTATATTTAAGACAGTTTCCATAACATTGTGTGTATTAAGTGTGCGAGAAGCGTGTTTTAATTTTTACTTTATGTTCATCGAAATGTATTTTTATGTAAGTACATAGAAGCGTGAGGACACTAAAGATCGACTCAAAATCATGCCGCGATCGACTGTTGGACAGCCCTGCTCTATAACATTATTGAGTCTTTTTAGATCTACCAAAGGTCTACTATTTTAGGTCTACCAAGTCCACTGCTGGACGTAAGCCTCCCTCAATAGTTTCCACTGTTCTCAGTCTTGTGCTGTTTGCATCCAGTTGGTACTGATGCGTTTTAAGTCGTCGGTCCATCTGGTGGGGGGACGCACTCTATTTCTGAAGGCTTCCGATCTAGGCCTCCATTCAAGGATTCGTCTTGTCCATCTTTCATCAGCAGATCTCGCAATGTGTCCCGCCCAGTTCCATTTTAGTACAATTATTCTCTCTGCGGATTTCAGTATTTGGTATGTGATCCCTGAGATAGATTCCCAGCATTGATCGTTCCATCGCTAGTTGCGTAACTCGTAATTTCTTTATTGTTAAGTCAGTGTTAGGCTTTCGGCTCCGTAGGTAAGGACTGGAAAGACACACTGGTTGAAAACCTTTCTCTTTGGGCAGTTAGGCAACGTACCGCGGTACGTTGCGGTGGAATTCTTCACCGTGGATGAAGTCCACAGAGAGGTAGCCTCACTACTCGCGAAAAAGGCACCCGGCCCAGACGGGCTGCCTAACGAGCTGTTCCGGCTGGCAGAAGGGGGGGGACCTCGAAGAACTTGCCGATGTCTGCAACAGATGTCTGGAAGAAGGAGTGTTCCCAGGTGTTGGAAAAAAGCCATTTTGGCCCTTATTCAAAAGCCGGGTAAGGATCCCTCGACGCCTGGTGCGTACAGACCGATCTGTTTGCTGGACGGTGGGGCAAAAGTTTTGGAAAGGTTGCAAGTTGCTGGAAAGGTTGAAAGGGGAGACAGTCAAGGGGAAACAGTTTGGCTTCCGTAAAGTAGTTGGGACGGAGGATGCCATTCGGGCTGTCCTTCGTGTCGCGGAGGGGGCCAACAGCGGACCGTACCGTACCAGGGGGCATTGTGTGATCAGCTTTGACGTCGCCAATGCCTTCAACACGGTACAATGTTGGTTCGTTATCGAGGCCCTAGCAGGTTGGAAACTACCGGAGACGTTGCTGAGGCTTACTGCCGATTACCTGCGCGACAGAACCACCAGGTACCGCGAGGGGGAGGACTGGCGTGAGCGGGGATTGTCTGCCGGGGTTCCGCGGGGATCGGTTTTAGGACCATTCTTGTGGAATGTCGCCTATGACGGCCTTCTGCTGAGACGGTTACTGCCCACAGGGGTGGGTATTGTGGCGTACGCAGACGACCTGGCCCTAGTCTTCACATACAGGTGCTGGGATATGCTGCGTATCATGGTCACGCGCGCGGGGGAACTCGTTCGGGAGTGGATGGAGACGGCGGGTCTTCAGCTCGCCGCCTCTAAAACACAGGCGGCCCTGCTCTCCACTAGAAGGTCAGGTAGAGGTATATAGGTCATAGATTCTGTAGATCGAAATTTTGGGAGAGAGGATACCGGTCGAACGGACGATTCGGTACCTCGGTGTGATCCTCCAGGCGGGTCAGTGGGTATTACACGTGTGCCATGCCGCCGGCAACGCGGCACGCGCGTTACAACAGGTGGCGCGTCTCATGCCGAGGGCCACCGGGCCTGGTAAGGGTAGGAGGAGGCTTATGGCCAGTTTGGCCACGAGCAGACTCCTATACGCGGCACCGTTGTGGGCAACGGCGGTGAGGGGTAACGCTCGTAACAGGGAGCGTTTGCGACGGGCACTGCGCCCGGTGGCCATTAGGGTCGCCCGGGCGTACCGCACTGTTAGCAGTGACGCCGTGGAGGTCATATCGCGGATTCTTCCCGCGGACCTCCTTGTTATGGAGCGCGCGTCGGTGAGGGACGCAAGAACTTGTGGTGGGAACCGCGGGGAGGCAAGGAGAGCTGCTTGGGAGCAACTACTTGCCTGCTGGCAGGAGAGGTGGTCACGTGGCGGAAACGGCGCGTGGACTCGTCGTCTCATCCCTGATTTAATTCGGTGGATGTGGCGAGGGCTGGACGAGGTAAGTTCGTACTTTCTCACCCAGCTTCTTACCCGACACAGGTCCTTCCGAGCGTATTTCCATAGGATTGGGAAAGCCCCAGACGACAGGTGCATATCCTGTGGAGAAGGCGTGCGCGACGACGAGGAGCACACTCTCGTGGCGTGTCCGCGTTGGGAGAAGGAGCGACAGGCCCTGGCGTCGGTCCTGGAACGGGAAGTCACGGTCGAAGCCGTGGCGGGTGGCCTCGCCGGCGGGATATATATTTGCATTGCTATTCTTGGCTGCCATCCGGTATGAAAAGTAGGTAGACTTGGTTGATTTTGTATTTATTATCAGTGAAAGTGCTTCTTCTGGACTCATACCTGGAGATGTTTGCTTTTTTAAATAAACTAACTTATACGCGCTCTTATACTTTTTTGCTCGTTCTGGAGAGTTTGATTTAGTAACATCTTGAACGACTTGAGCTGCAGCACGCTTACCACATTTTCTTAAATTCATCTGAGTTGCCAAGGAAAGCTCTTCTGTACTAGTAGTACTAGCTAATTTTGTATTTTTTTTTTGTTTGGCTCATGTGCCACAGTCTATAAATTTTTTAGATGGTCTACCAAGTTTAGAGGGCCCTGGACTGTGAGCACCATGTGTGCTTTCGGAAAATGTAACGGGTGAATCTAACCAATTCCTATTTTTAGCTTCAAATCTGGTTTTAATTCTATAACATGTTTTCCAACGCTGTTCATCATTTTTTATAAATTTTGTCAATATATCGCTAGTATTTTGTGGATTTATATTTTCATTATTAATTACGAATGAATTAAGTGCATCGCAGCACTATTTTCGCTTCAAATCTTTCACTTTCAGCCATTCATTGTAGAGCTCCAAATGAGTAATTACGATCACTAGAAAATTAAATTAAATTAAAAGTTGCGCGTATGCACCTAGTTTTTGTTTTTTCTGAAAATCGATATCATAATGTTATAAGACTTTAGAATAAAGACATCAATAAAAGACATCGACAAGGTATGTTACCAATTATCTTTTCAATTTTAACTTTTCTTCACATAATTTTAAGAAGAAAGTTGATACATTATTTTTTCTGTTGAAATGAAAATATTTTAAAGGTTAAAAAAATGCAGACATTTGCAGGTCAAATAACTAATTTTCTAAGGTCATCATTCTCCATTGCGAAATTGTCGAAAAACTATGCACTTCTTTTATGAAAAACACTGGAAAACACAATTAAAAAAGCTGACTATCTATAAACGCGCAAGCGCGTAACGCGACCTAAAGATACCAAGCGGGGTTGCCACATTGTAAAACAAAATTAATAATGAATTTCACTTGCTTCGTAAATTAACACATATTTTCTTCCAAATAAATACAATTTTAAGCAAAATAAATTAAGTTGGTTTATAGACTTAATTCGGGCTAAAATCGTCATTTAAACCACAGTGCGACCCCAGGATATAAAGTAGACGTTTTGATACTTACACATGAGAAGCCAGTCGACAACTCAAAAAATTTCCACATTTTCACAATTTGTATATTTACAACCAGCAGGGAAAACAATTTCAGATACACTTTTCCATTTTACAAATTTTTCATTGTATAATGATTTTAAGGAAAAAAAATTTCTCGCATTTACCCCTGATTGCACGATGTCATAACTTTTGAACCGCTTATCACAGAGACTTCTAGTATCCACCAATCGATTCAGCGTCCCAGGGTTAGTCGTACACCGTATTTAATATTCCCTAGGAAGCTTTTCCGTTCACTATCGCCTGCTAGAATTGAAGAAATTTTTAAGAAATTTCGGCGCTCGAGTAGAGATCTCGAATGTCATGAATTTTCCGCGGACAATCTAAGTGTATTAATAGGAAAATTCTGAAAACGATGCCGTAATCCGTTTTTGAATGTCTGCAACCGTTTCCTGGACATCTACTTAGCAAATCGAGAATCGGGTAAATTTTAGTTTTAAATTTCTCGACGAATTATTGAATCTTTCCGGACAATTTATACATCGACTTGTTTGCCTTGCCGTGTAGTTTCTGTGTGCCGAAAATGATTTCGCTGCTTTTTACCGTTCTTGAGAAAATCGACAAAACCGAAAAAGCACCTATTTTTCAAACGAAATGATTTTCACTTTTTCACAGACTTCTCACAGACACTTTGGTAAAAATTTTCCTTGATTTTTTTGGTTACTCGAAGGAAATCGAAGTGCTCAAAACGGTTTTCCAGTTTATTATCGCTCTATTGTAAGTTACAAATAAACAAATTTTATATATTCGCTGTACATCTTCTCGCATTTCCATCTGATTTCACGCTGTAGAAACTTTTGAACGGATCACCACAGAAACTTTTAGTCTTCACCAAACGATTTAGCGTCCCAAAATTATTCGGAAAACGTATGTTATATTCCCTAGGAAGCTTTCAGTTAAGAAATACTAACGACATAGGGAGTTTAGACCGCGGAAACGACGAAATACGAGAAAATCGATTTTGTCAACATCGTTATTTTTTTAATTACAGCAAGATTTAAAAACGTTTCCAAAAGCATTTTTGCTGTTGATTACAGATATGCAAATTATATTTCGCTTGCTCTTTCCGTTCACTATCGCCTGAAAGAATTGATAATCTTTTTTAAGAAATTTCGGTGCTCGAATAGAGATCTCGGAAAGTCGTAAATTTCCCGCGGACAATCTTAGTGTATTAACAGGAAAATGCCCTTCTAGAAACGATGCCGCAATCCGTCTTTAATTTTCTGCAACCGTTTCCGAGACATCTACTTAGCAAATCGAGAATCAGGTAAATTTCAGTTTGCAATTTCTCGACGAATTATTGAATCTTTAAGGACAATTTACACATCGACTTGTTGGTCTTGTTGTATAGTTTCTGTGTGCCGAAAATGATTTTTTACTTTTCTCGAGAAAATCGAAAAAAAAACGAAAAACCATATATTTTTCGAACGAAATGATGGAAAATTTTGTAGAAAATTCTTTCCTGATTTTTTTTGGTAACCCGTAGGAATTCGAAGTGCTGAAAACGGTTTTACAGTTTATTTCGCTGTAAAGTTACAAATAAACAAGTTTTATATATTTTTCGCTGTACACCATCTCGCATTTCCGACTGATTTCACGCTGTCATAACTTTTGAACGGCTAATCACAGAGGCTTTTAGTCTTCACCAATCGATTCAGTGTCCTAACATTAGTCGGAAAACGTATATAATATTCCCTAGGAAGCTTTCAGTTAAGAAATACCATCGACACGGGGAGTCTAAACCAGTGGTTCCCAATTTTGTTTGGCGACGGAACCCTAATTGATCATTAGGGGAGACAGGTGCTAGTTGTCACAAAAATTACATTAACCTGTATAATAGTCAAAATACAACGGATTTATTTATTTAAAGTTTTTAATCGTAATGTTTGGTTCATCAGTCTTTGTAATTCGACATAATACGAAGAAATCAACTAGCGATTACATATAAACTTTAGCGAAATCGAACTTAAGTCTAGTGTGACAACTAACCCCATATTAGGGGTAAGTTGTCACAGCAAGAGGTCCATGTTGTCACACTGTATTGCTACTGCCACTCTCGTCCTCTGAAGCACAGTTTGGGTAGCAATAGTACAAAACTTTCTGGCCCCCACATTTTATATGAGCCCAGAGTTTACATTTAGTACATTGTACCCACTCTTCGTTTGGTTTGCTGGCAGACCAAGGTTCCAAACAAATCAAACAAAGTACGTCTTCAGATTCATCCTCTTCGCTTTATCATCCTCATCATCTTCGGCTTTATTTTTCTCATTTTCTGTTGTTGTACCAATTCATTTCTTATTGGAGTAAGATGGCACTCTTCCTTTTTCTTTTGTTCAACACAGATTTTTTTTGGGGAGCTTTTGGATATGGCCTTATGTCTTGAGGTGATAACAAAGGTACGGCAGTCACACTAGATGCATGAGGTTTCATATTGAAATCTGGAGAATTCCTTCCAATAGCTAGGGTTCCAAGGGAACGAGTGTGCGTGCTAGTTCCAGGAGTTGGAGATGGCGTTTTTTGGACTGGTTCTGGTTGTGCCAATTCTTAGGTTGTGTTGTTGTCATTTAGTTTTGACATGGTTAATTCTGATTGATATGTTACATAAGATGGAGCAAAATCCAACTCTGTAAAAATATTGCGATTGAAGGGTCATATGCCACTCACTGTGAATCCAGACATAATGTTTTGAGGTGCTATGGCTTGTGGTAAACTGATTTTAACTATTGCAGGAATGTCATAGATCGTCATTGTCTTACCAAGGTGACTTTTAATCCAATTATCGCAGGCCGTGTTTTCATATTTCTTTAGTGGCCCATAAACACTGCGGTCCAATGGCAGTCCAATGAAAGCAGTGGGGCGGGAATGACAGGACTACAACTCCGTTTTCTTTGGAATAATCCAAAGTCTTGATGGATAGGTGAGAATCATGATTGTCTAATAGCAATAATAATGGACGCTCAACGCTGCAACGAGTTTGCCTGACAAAATGCAAAATGAAAGCATAAAAAGAGTCCTCATTCATCCATCCTGACGGGTTTGCGCTACCGACCGATCCCGTTGGTCCGTTGTTAACAAAATGGTCTTTATAATTCTTCCGGGGGAAAACGAAGAAAGGTGGTATACTATTCCCGGTAGCTGACACGGCAAGTGCCATGGTGACCAATGTGCCATGCTCGGCTGACGTTAGGGCGCCAATCTGTTTCATACCTCTTCTAGCAATAATTCTTTGCGGCTTCTGAACAGTGGTAATACCTGTTTCATCTATGTTCCAGATATCACTTACTTCAAACTTGTATTTTTCCAATACATTAGACAGATTATCAAAGAACAGATTGACGTTATGAAAGTTAAAACTAGTTGCTCGAGCGAGACTGGTAGCCTCCGGCTTCCGGAGGCTAAGTTCATGATGGCGACGTAGGTATCCTTTAAGCCATTCTTCATTCCCGCCATAGAATCTCTAGTCCACGTTTCAGGAAATTTACGTTTCAAAGCAACAGCATACTGAAATGCCAAGTTACGGATTTCCACTGGAGTCAACCCAAAATATATATCTGCAGCCCTCTGTATATACTCTGATAACATATTCTCTTCAGCATCAGTGAACACCTGTCTAATTTTTACATAGCCCACAGAAATCACCTCAGTAGAGTCACTTTTATTGTTTATTTTTTGCAATAGCGAGAGAGTGTGCGATAGTTAATATTATAATCTTTGGCAACACTTCGAATAGAATTTCCAGGACCTACTGCCTTCACAGCTTGCATCATGACATCAGCAGACGTTTGACCTCGATTGGTCTTTCTTTTGCGGTTTCTAGGCATGTTCGAGAGGTATCTAAACAAAAGAACAAATAGTCTTCAGTACTTATTTACAATATTGGGGCTAGTTGTCACAGCGACAACTAGCCCCCGACCAACTGGGACAACATGTACCTAACCCACCATTAACAATAAACAAAACAAAATAAGTACAACTAATTGCAATATAAACATAACACCATTTGTATGATAAAAAGGGGCAAATTAATTATTAGAATACACCAAAATATTGGACTGTATTAATGGAAAGTAGTATGTAGAACAAATAATCAATTAGTATCAAATTTTACTCACTATTCAATATTTCGTATTTTTGTGTATTCACTGCGATCTGAGCGGCCGGCAGCCATGACACTTTCTGAGGTTGGTAGCACTGGGATGCGTTTGGATATTACAACTTACGTGTATCTAAAATATGTGCCGTTCCAAAAATATAGACGTTGTGACAACTAGTTCTTGTGACAACGAGCACACCTTTCCCCTATTTATTTGGCGGATCCCCATTTTGATAATAACAAAAGTGATTGCATAGCTATTTCTATCCAGGGGTCGCGATAAAATAGTGTTTAAAATATTGTGTAGTAAATATTGTAGTTTGAATTATTTTATGCTTGACTTGCAGGAGAGAACAAATTATGAATGAAAAATAATAATAGAAACTTATAATAATTTATTTACTTACAATAGCACTAAAATTAGGCTTAATGTCTGATAATTGAACGTGAAGATCTGCAGCAGTATCCAGTCTATTTCTGTACTTGTTTTTGGTGTAAGCATAAGCTGAGAAACCCGTCTCGCATCGGTAAGTCATCACAAACGGAAGTAGAACTATGATAACTTTTCCAACGACTGCAGGGTATTCATCTTTAAGTCCAATCCAAAAGTAATTCAAGTTAAAATTTTCTGATTCGAATTTTAGTTTTAGAAGGGCAGTGGTGAGCATACTAGTGTCATTTGCTAGCCAACATTTTGGTTAAATTTTTATCGCGACCCCTGGATAGAAAGTACACGCATTTTAAAATTTGTATTGACATTTCAATACATTGTGAAGTATTGACGGCCCAGAAAGAATCTTTATCGACCCCTCTGGGGATCGCGACTGCTCTGTTCTAGATCATCGGAAAGTTTAAAATCGGTTGAAAAAAATTCTTCCGGATGGAGTAGGGAACAAACAATCTCATATCTGGTTTGTTCTTGTACAGACATACAAGGGAACAGACAGACAAGAAAGCGAGTTATTATAAACGTGCTAAAAAAAATTGAATTTTAATCCGTTTAAGTTTCTTGTTTATAAATTAAGAAGTTGATTTAAAAAAAAGATTTTTTCTTCTCTGTAAATTGGGAGAAAAACGTTTACGTGAGAATCTGAGAATTTTTTTTGATACGGATGAACAATATTCCTTATATATTGTGTATTATGTATATGAAGATATTGTAAATTTCGCAAAAAAAAAATTAAAATGATAAGAAATAAATTGCGTCGAGAATGATACACAATGGATATTGTTGAGAAAATAAAATCCATGACGTTAGTAACACTAGTGGAACAATAGTAACATAAACATTCCTAGAGATATTAGAATTTCACGTTTAATAAATCGAAATATTTTTCTGGGAAGACGACAGAAAAGGTCTCAAATTTATTTCTGTTCGGAACGGCAACCTGGTCGCGTGGGAGTCGAGACTAAAATCCGAACTTTTTCAGGATATTCCGAAATTTGATACAAATAAATTGTTAGCAACAGAACCGTTTCCTCCCTCATAAAGATAAAGTGTTTATCCCCGAGAAAAATCTCAATCTCGCTAAGTTAATTCCATTGTTTTGATCACTATAAAGAAATAAAGCATATAAGAAGATACACGAGTCTATTTTAGGTAGTTAAATTTTACGACTTACCCCTATGGCGCGGCATGTCAAAAGGGTGTAAACTTGGGAAACCTCTTAACTAATCTGACGACCCTTATATACTTGCTTTACAATACACAGCACACTACAAACGGAATCATTACTTACCCCTTACCAAAAACCACCACCAATAAAACAAATAAAAACAAACATCCCCAAAGAGTAAAAATATGTTTTTTTTAAGATTAATAACTGCGAGAAGCCGTTATTATCATTGCACATTATTTACTGGAGTAATAACAAAGCTGCATTAATTAATCTTTATAATGGGTTCAAAACGAGCCACATAATACTCCCATTATTTATTTAAATGAACACTTAATTTTCGACCTAATGATACCAACGTGATTTATTTTAAACCAAAAGCAAACTTTCTAAGGTAGAGCCGAAAGAAAATAAATTCTATTAATATAAATCAGGACTGGTAAAGAACCCTTCACTATGTAATAAATACATTTTTAAGATAATTCATATACAGGGTGGTTGAATATCTTAAAATTACGATCTATAAAAACACTGTAGTAAATATCAACTACAGTTGAACAATAATTACTAAAGCTATAAACTAACTGTTTTTCCAAACACTCAATATATATTTGGTGATAATAAACAATAACAATAAATATAACAATAAATTAACAAAATAATATTTGGATATTTTGTTAATATTTAGAATTTTGATAATTTGAGAAGTATCAAAAAAATGAAACATATTTCTTTAGATACATATTTGACCATTTCCTTAATTTTATTTTAGCATTTTGTCATTTTTTAAGTAACTACACCTTGTTTCATTTGCTTCTAAAAATCTATTGACATATCTAATTTCTTACGATGTAATCTAAATGTGCACAATTTACAGTAATAGAAGCTTAATTAACAACAACCTCATCAATATATTTAGAAAATTAAAGAATAACTTCCTGTTTTGTCTGATCTTATCTTGTGTAGTTTTGTCTGATCTTGTCTAATTTTGTTCGATCTTGCCTGATATTGTTTGATTTTCTCTGATTGTGTCTGATCTTGTTTGATCTCGTGTGTCTTGTTTGATCTCGCCTAATCTTCTCTGATCTTGTCTGATCTTACCTGATCTTGCCATATCTTATCTGAGCGTGTCAGATCTTATCTGATCTTGTCTAATCTTTTCCTATCTTCTCTGTTTTGTCAGAGTTTGTCTGATCTTGTGTGATCTTATCTTATCTATATTATATATTCTTGCTTGGTTTTCTGCTGAAGTTATTTTGAATTTTTGAAATAAAGGTCTTTTTTTAATTTATAAAAAGTCATTTTTTATAGAAGAAACGTATTTGACATTCTTTATTTAAATATTTACAAGAGCTTAAAATTAGTTCCTTTTGTTAGTCCATGGTAGTAGTAATACGTGTAAAGTTTCTCTTTTTGTTGAATATAAAAAGTAATAAACTAAAATTTCACAAAGAAAATCAAATTAGCATATTCAAAATAACAACAAAACCAAACACAAATTATAATCATAAGAATATAAATTCTAGGGGTGGGAATGACACCTTTGTGTTTCATAAGGGTTGTATAGTCTCTTAAGCGAGCGATTTTGAATATAATAATATATTTCCACAAACATAAATTTTCGTGGTTGACTTAGTAAAATCGAAATTATTCAAATGCACGCAGACTAAGGGCTGTAAACATTATAAACCGTAAAGCGACGGTGATTACGTTGCAAATTGTTTCGCCATTATACGATTCCAGCTGGCCGGGAAGGGGTGAAATAATTGGCCAAACACGCCGAGATGCGGGAGGGCTGTTAGGTAATTTTGTAACCTTACCCCCTTACTTCATGAAACACTAAAGCGCCCACGTGCTATAACGTTAAAATTTATAAACCCTCTGACCTAACCCTGTTAGGTCTCCTTTTTGTCAGACCAATAATTTTCCTTTTTTTCTGCTCACGAATCACGATCTCAATAAATTTTTACATTCTATTGTTATAAGGGAAGAAATAACAATGAGGCACTCGTAAAACATCCCCTGAATCGCTCAAATTCACCCGAACCACATAGAAAATTAGGATTTTTGTTACTTTAACTAACCATAGCCAATAACAATATTTATTTTTCTAAACAAGTAACTATTAATTTTATTTATTATAGCAAAAATATGACAAATTTTATTCATAAATTATCCATATAATATTATATTAACACAAGGGCCTTGACAATAAAATAGTTTATGGAGGCGACTCAACACACAAGACTAGACAGACTAGACTAGACATAAAAGACTAAACAGACAAGACTGGTAAAACAAAACTAGACACACAATATCAGGCAGACCAAACTAGACAGAGCAGACAAGACTAGACAGAGAAGACTAGACAGACAAGACTAGACAGACAAGACTAGACAGACAAGACTAGACAGACAAGACTAGACAGACAAGACCAGACAGACAAGACTAGACAGACAAGCCTAGACAGACAAGACTAGACAGACAAGACTAGACAGACAAGACTAGACAGACAAGACTAGACAGACAAGACTAGACAGACAAGACTAGACAGACAAGACTAGACAGACAAGACTAGACAGACAAGACTAGACAGACAAGACTAGACAGACAAGACTAGACAGAAAAGACTAGACAGACAAGACTAGACAGACAAGACTAGACAGACAAGACTAGATAGACAAGACTAGACAGACAAGACTAGACAGACAAGACTAGACAGACAAGACAAGACAGACAAGACTAGACAGACAAGACTAGACAGACAATACTAGACAGACAAGACTAGACAGACAAGACTAGAGAGACAAGACTAGACAGACAAGACTAGACAGACAAGACTAGACAGACAAGACTAGACAGACAAGACTAGACAGACAAGACTAGACAGACAAGACTAGACAGACAAGACTAGACAGACAAGACTAGACAGACAAGACTAGACAGACAAGACTAGACAGACAAGACTAGACAGACAAGACTAGACAGACAAGACTAGACAGACAAGACTAGACAGACAAGACTAGACAGACAAGACTAGACAGACAAGACTAGACAGACAAGACTAGACAGACAAGACTAGACAGACAAGACTAGACAGACAAGACTAGACAGACAAGACTAGACAGACAAGACTAGACAGACAAGACTAGACAGACAAGACTAGACAGACAAGACTAGACAGACAAGACTAGACAGACAAGACTAGACAGACAAGACTAGATAGACAAGACTAGACAGACAAGACTAGACAGACAAGACTAGACAGACAAGACAAGACAGACAAGACTAGACAGACAAGACTAGACAGACAATACTAGACAGACAAGACTAGACAGACAAGACTAGACAGACAAGACTAGACAGACAAGACTAGACAGACAAGACTAGACAGACAAGACTAGACAGACAAGACTAGACAGACAAGACTAGACAGACAAGACTAGACAGACAAGACTAGACAGACAAGACTAGACAGACAAGACTAGACAGACAAGACTAGACAGACAAGACTAGACAGACAAGACTAGACAGACAAGACTAGACAGACAAGACTAGACAGACAAGACTAGAC